>CAACVS010000232.1:11802-57311 GCA_900660405.1 Pseudo-nitzschia multistriata | reverse complement strand
GGAGAAAAACCAGTCGCAAAACAGTAATAGGTCAACAGCGTCACAACGCCACCGCGATACCTCATGACCATTACACATTTCACTACACGTAGATCTAATCACATTAGTCAAATCCTAATTTCGGCGAACACTGCGAAAKGTCGAATAACTGACCATTTAGATCTRTAGAATATCAGACCCCAGAAATACAGTCATACGGCACTTTAGCACCAAATAGGCCMAGAATGTCCCGTGGCAAGAATCTAGCAAAGCAAGACGGACGAAGGAGAGACAAGGCTACAATAACTCAGGCTAAGAGCAGGCAGGAACAACTGCACTTAGGTGCATGGAATACGTACGTCATACGCATGGATGACTTAAAATTTCCACGTTTGGAAAACGTACGGTGCAAGACGCCATCAGATTGGAATACAATGGTTGTTTCTTACTACTAATTCTTATTACTACTACTACTACTACTACCACTACTACTACTACTAGCAGTTACCAACCATAGTAATGTATCAGTACCAACAGCAATACCAGATGTCAACAATCAAAGCCAAGAATAGTAGAATCTGATCAGTACCAGCATAAGCATCACCACTGAAGTTCAAGCCTTGTTGTTACATTGATGTGATCAGCATTAGTACACCACTTAATCAAAAACAGTAGTGTATCTTCTCACAAGAGACTTGTTTTTCCCATGTGTGGGAGCTTGTAATTGCTGTTGCCTTTTGCAAGAGATTATGTGTACTACTCTTAGTAGTAGGAGTTTTAAGTGTGCATAAAATTGAATTATAAGAATAGATTACTATCATATCTCTTCGTGAGATTTCCAAAGCTCTGATTAGATCCTTGTGTAGGTCTGGTACTGAATTGACTGGTGAAATAAAGAAGCAAAAATAAAACAAAAAAGAATTATAAAACAACTTTGAAACCACTTTTCTAACAAGACTGAACAAACAAAGAAAAAATACAAAACAACTATAAGACCACTTTTCTACTCATTCATTTATTCTCTCACAATTTCCAAAGAAGAAAACACAAAGATATCTTCAAGCAACAGTCTAATACTATTGAAAAAGCTTGTATTGGTGTCATGGTGGCATGGAATGACAAGAGCTGTGACTTGGAATGGATCTACAAATCATATGCACAAATACTTTCTGTGAAATGCCTCCTGAAATTGAATACCACTACTTCATGGACCCAAATTTGATCATCAAAAAGTATGCTGGATGTCCCTTGAATCCATCTAAGTCTATCAGTTCTTGTTCTCCAGAGGATTTTCCATTTCCAAATCTATCTAACTGTACCTTTGGAAAGGTACAGCCAGGGTGGATGCGGTATGTCATTCAGTCAATGACTGGACCAAGTAATGCAAAATATGTTGTCCAGGCTACTACTAGTATGAAGGGATAAAAGAATTATTGGGTGGTTGCATACAGTAGATGTTACTGGTAGTAAGAAAGTAGAGGAAAGGAGAAGATCCAGAGGGCAAAGAACAACAAAGAAATTTGATGCTCCAAAAGTACAAAAGACATATTCAACAAACTTTAATGGTGTTGTTGACATCTCAGACAAGGATAGTGCAAAGTATTCAACATCACTTTGCACAAACAGATGTTATTTTCCCTGGTGCTGCTGCTGCTACTACTACTACTAATACTAATACTACTACTACTACTACTACTACTACTACTACTACTACTACTACTACTACTACTACTACTACTACTACTACTACTACTACTACTACTACTACTANCTACTACTACTACTACTACTACTACTACTACTACTACTACTACTACTACTACTACTACTACTACTACTACTACTACTACTACTACTACTACTACTCTACTTATTGCAACTCTCTCATCACTGTAAACAATGTCATAGGATTTTATTTTAACAAACATAAACATAAATATAAATTTACTAATTATTCATTTATAACACATCACAACACCTCATGGTTGAAGTTACTCCAATGCTCTTTACATACAGCAACATTGCAACTTCTGCAACCATTCCTTGACATTTTCATACTAATTCCTGGTAACTTGCTTCCTCAATCTCCTCACTGATGAGTTAGGATACCTACCATGCTTTGCTTCTTCTACACAGACAACACAATAGTTCCTCTTCACTCCTTCATACTTGCCACTGCATCTTTCTTTATGTGGCTTTCAAGTTACCTTTCCATGAGCAAAGGTGGTGCTGGTAATTTTGCTCACACAGAAGAAACAAATCCCTCAATTACAAGAGTGCTTTTTTTCATTCTTTGAAGTCCTTGGCATCCACTCTGGCTTAGAAGCTTCATTATGGAGCTTTCCAGTCCATTTCAATACCTCTATTCATCAATGCAATGCCAAGATGAGATTGAAACTATTTCCTAGTACTGTTGTGTTTTGATTTGTATTTCTTCCATTCCTTCATAACTCGTCACATGCTAGGCTAGTGACAATTATGTAGCAGGAGTGTACCACTCTATCAAGCAAACAGAAGAAAATACAAAGGTACTCCAGATCAGATGAATCAGAGAGGTTACGGTCAAGGAGGAGTTCTTGAATTTTGTTGTCAAAGGGAGCATTGTTGTAGTAGTACTAGTAGTAGGGGGGGGCATCATCAGAAAGACTTGTTCCAAGAGAACTGTTACTACTAGTAGTATCACCACTGAAAAAACTGCTGTCATCTTGGGAGGGGCTCCTTATGTGAGGGTGCAGGCCACCACCACGGTTGTCAGATAGGTCTGCATCACTAGTATTGGTAGTATGACCATAGTATGAACAATTGCCAGCAACCATCAGAAAAAAATCATCATAATCCATTGTGCTGGTGATATGATTAGTATTTTATGTTGGTAAATATGATGGTTTGGGTGATAGTTTCTATTCTGATTTGGAGTGTTTTAAATTTTCTTGCTTAGATATTACAAGGAGAGAAATGAATGAGCAGAAAAGGTGCTTTTTACAAAGTAATTGTTTAAAACTCTTTTTGATGAAGAATTTTCAGTTTCCGCGCGATTGCACACAATTTTTTAACCGAGTTCCTTCAAAATAATGGTCATTTCTTCAATCAAATGGTTCTTTAGGATGGGGGTTATCAAGGCCGTATTCTTTGGAGTTTCCCAATACATAAAATATTATTCTCGGCGAAGTCATTTTTATTAATAAGTTAATAAAAATTTATTATTGCTTTAATAAAACGTTATTAAAATTTTATTATTGATTTAATAAAACGTTAATAATATTTTATTATGGACTTAATGAAAATGTGTACTTACGTACAATTAGTAGACCATTCCACGATGAAGCATTAAAAAACATCCATTAATAAAATTTTATTACCAGCATAATAAAACAATAATAAAATTTTATTAACAGCTTAAT
Organism: Pseudo-nitzschia multistriata; assembly: GCA_900660405.1. Lineage (NCBI taxonomy): Eukaryota > Bacillariophyta > Bacillariophyceae > Bacillariales > Bacillariaceae > Pseudo-nitzschia > Pseudo-nitzschia multistriata. The sequence goes on along the minus strand of CAACVS010000232.1, from coordinate 53,931 downwards.
AAAACAATAATAAAATTTTATTAACAGCTTAATAAAACAATAATAAAATTTTATTATCAGCATAATAAAATTTTATTATCGGTGAGGTTACATTATTTTTATTATTGTGCGTCTCCCACACAAATAGAAAGAGGCTATGCCCCTTAAGKAGATTATGTCTATTTGATAGGAAAAATGAGGTGGCGCGCGCGTTCACATTGCGCATAAGTGTTGAGTTTAGTCAAACGGGACTGATCAGACCTGGAATTGGGCGCTCTCCAGTCTTATTTTGTGTAGGATTTGCACTGCAGTTTACACAGGTGAAAATCATGGAAACTCAAAAAAAATCCAAAAATGCATGATTTGGGCAGAGACAGGAACAAGTTAAAAACCCACTATGTGGATAAAAAAGTATGCATCATGCCACAGCAAAATGATAGTCAAAAATCTGCGATCCCCTGCTAATTGATAGTATTACAAAATCAACTACTAGTATGGTTTGGGTCAACTCAATGAAATATCTTGTTCTCCAACAGCAATTGTGATATACACATGGATCAAGAAGAAAGATATATTGGGGGAGTAGGGGTCCTAGTAATATTAGTTGATGTAGGTGTAGCAAATGTAGAAAAGTACACCAATGTTTTTGGTACTAAGTGTTGGGTCCACAGTCCCTCTTCTGAACATCAAAAAGAGGAGTCAAAACAATCCAATGCTGATAATCTCACACAACCAGCAGAAACTAACACCATTAGTAGCAGAGAAAAGTTTCAGTTTTGGAGGAAGAATGTTGATTGCAACAAAGATTAAAGACAAGGGTACTACCACTAATAATAATAATATTGACTAAATAGTAGTAGTCACTACTGAAAATACAAATCATACTACATCCGTACTACCCTTATTCCCAAATCAATGTTCTGCAGTTTGCTTCTTTGGAGTTGCATTGCAGTACAGTTTACTCCTGTAGAGTTGAATTTCTACTAAGGTCAACATCTTTTTCTTTTTGATATGTCTTTGAATTGAAATCTTTGTCAAAAACACAACAGCAATGTTGAAAGGAATTTTAGTTGAAATTTGAGACTATTAGGCAGTCATTTCTTCAGAGTTGGAAAATACAAGGAGGATTGGACTTGTTCTTGTGTAGTCCAATTTATTTAACTGAAAGATGTACAAGTATCAGGGATGTTCCTCAAAGTTTATTCTTATTCTGAACAAGAACCATATGCTCACCATACTCATATTTTAATTTTGTATTTCTAATTGTGCACTGACACAGAGTTGGCTCCCATTACAGAGACCTTGGTTGACATCAAGGACAAGAAACTCAATGCTTCAAGTGATCATAAATTGAAAATGTGTTAGTGACTAGCTTGAATACTAGGTCCTTGTTGGTGGTGTAATTTTGGATACCATGAAGCCTGCCTAGTAGTGCTAGTACTAGTATGAACATGATGGGTAGTATGGAATTCGTCTTGTACAAGATGGTCATAAAGAGCCTGATATTGAGATGATTGAGCACATGGTTGACAATGTCAAGAAGACCCTTGTCACCAGTACAAACATTTCTGAAACTACAATTTTATCCAAAGCTCAAGAAAAACTGTGCAGGAATTGGAGGAGGAAATAAAGATGCCTGGGGTCTTGTTGATAATTTTATCAGAAGGGGTGCTGTTTGCAACCATAGTGCAAGAAGAGCCAAAAATCAAGAGTTCACACAATTTTGTCTTTCTTTGTTAAAAGAAAATTGATGATATTTGAAGGGTAGACATCATATTTTCAAATGCAACTATGTCTTGAAGCTTGTAATAATAACAATGAGTAGTAGTAGTAGTAGTAGTAGTAGTAGTAGTGCTTGTAAAGAATGTTAGTTGAATCATCAATACGTTCCATGAAAAATGTTGCTCATATCTTCTCTTTTAGTTGTGGAATGTCCCATATTTTTTACATGAGAATTGGACCAGATATTTAATGGTTTAATGATACTAGTCCTACTAGTACCAGTAGTAGTAGTAGTATTTGGCAACACACACCAGTGTACTTCAGCTATATTTGGTGTACCACCAGGGCATATAACCACCAATCTCACAAGCATTCTTGAACTTCTCACACAAGCATTCATCCTCATCCTGATAGTAGCAGGTGATCACCACAACAGAGCTAACTACTAGTACTAGTTTTAGCTGTAATAAATCATCAATTCCATTTTTGAATATCAGTAGGTATGAGTACCCAACTGCCAAAAATGAAGCTATCAGCTACTACTAGTACTGGTACTTGCTTTACATAAATGGTGGTACTACTACTTTCTTGTGGTACTAGTACTAGTAGGGTGAAAAACAAGTTCAAGGGTTCTTCTATTGCATTTCATAGGCCTGTCAGTACTAGTGCTATGAAGGAAAAGTACTTTGAAACAGAGTGGGTATTTGCTAGTATGTAATACTATTATGGTACTAGTATGATACCACTAGCTATGACGAGGTACCACCAGCATGCACTGTCATGCCTTTCCCAGTACTACTGCTACTGCTACTGCTACTGCTACTGCTACTGCTACTGCTACTGCTACTGCTACTGCTACTACTACTGCTGCTACTACTACTACTACTGCTACTACTACTGCTGCTACTACTACTACTACTGCTACTACTACTGCTGCTACTGCTGCTACTACTACTACTACTACTACTACTACTACTACTACTTCTACTACTACTACTACTACTACTACTACTGCTGCTACTACTACTACTACTACTACTACTACTACTACTACTACTACTACTACTACTACTACTACTACTACTACTACTACTACTAGTAATGTTGATCAAAATGCAGGACTGAGACTCCTAGTGCTAGCAGTACTACTGGTACCAAGAACTTGGATGTCAACATGTGAACTTGGATACTACTAGTAGTACTTCTGCTGCTAGTACAAGTTTGTCCCATATGATTGGTACTTCTCCTAAGAGCAGTCCTGCTGCCAGAGAGCATTGCACAAGGCGGGCTGGTCTTTGACACATGCTCCAAGAAGATACAACATAAACCGTCCACTTTGCCAGAGAATTCTTTGGTGGTCTCTGCTACTACAAACTCCTATGGCACAATTTTTCACAACCAGCCCAAACCCTTCACCAGTTCCGCCCCTCAGAGCAACTAGAAACATTCTTCTCCTCGGAAATATGGTCCTGGCCCACCTAATGCCTCTACTACTAGTTCACGAGGTTAAATAAGTAAATATCAAGAATTTTTTTAATCCATTCGTCATTTCCCCTGGTTCCAGAATTTTAAACGACAACAAAGTCTACCTCAAGGCAGATTTTTTTTCAACTTTGAGTTCTAATACCACTAGAAATGTGAATCACTCCACTTGGCTTATTGTATTGAAATCTCGAGCTTCGTTGACGATTTCAAGCGCCTTTCCTAATAGATCTCTCATTTCTTCGCTCTGTTCACGTCTTTCTGCGACATCATCAGCTTCTTTCATCAGAGTTTCGACCTCTGATTCCCGGTAGAGTTCCGATACTAATTCATTCTGCATTGCATCTTTGACATGGTTTACCAAAAAGAACATGATTGTCTTTGGAACCATATCAATGAAGGTCTTTCGAACAACCTTAAAGTATGATTCAATTAGAGACTTGATCACATGCATTTCAGAAAGTTCACGATCCGAAGGCGGAATATCGGTCTGTTTCATATTCGCCGGAACCGATGGGAGGTGAACGACAGCGGGTAGTGATCCAGAATGAGATCTACCGTCAGCAATTGGAGTCGGCTTCCCTCGGAAAATAAAATTCATTATACCACCATCTTTATCATGGTACGGTGTTTGCTCTCCTCCATTGCTTGCATCGGCATTGAAATACTGCGAATCTGCTTGAGAGGCAGGTGTTTCTGGGACCCCGGTTGATCCTGTATGAATATGGAGTTCTTGATTTCTCATCGGCTCCATATTTGCAGCACGATTTGTGACAGAAGCTACGGCCCTTGCTCCGCCAATGAAATCAGGATGGCTGGTATTGATGTACTGCCAAATAAATGAACAAAATGAAATGAATCAGTGACCACGAGAAAATGAATGACAAGGAACTGGCATGACTTTCTCCGTATTTCAAAAGCATCTATTGAAACTCACCGCCAATTCAACCTTGACCAGATTTTCAACCATCATTTGGGTCGGAGCCATGCATCGTTTCAACAGAGTCGACAMAGTATCACACAATCGCTCTCTCAAAAAAGGGAATCGAGTCAATTCCTTCGGTTCCGACTGCGCTGCAATGCGTTGCAATTCTTCGTAGACCAAGTCCACACACTCAATACCAGGTGACTCCAATCGAGCGATTTGTCGTCTGATCAAAATATCGAAAGCAATTTCGGGAACGAACAGAGCCCGGCGTGTACCCATAGCATTTGTAATAGTAGTGCGAACCTCCTCGTCGGATAATCCGTCAAAAGGACCAGCAGTCATGAGACTCGTAGCAAAGATGTCATTGAAAATATAATTAATACGGGCACCACCGAACAGCTCGACAAGTGCCAAATTTTTCGTATTTGCTTCAGAACTTCCCAGTTCTCCTCCTTTACCATCGATGATGGAGGCGAAGTTGCTTGCAAACTTACTGAGCAATCCTAGTAGGGTTCCACCTAGGGTGTTTCTAGATTGTTGGCCAGGCCCACCCAATGCATCGAGTTCTTGCTGCACATCTGCCATCATGATTGTGATTCGGTTTTTCAACTCCGGCAAGACGTCTCGAATGTGGTGCATCAAAATGTTGTTGAGGCTCTTCGCCAGAATTTTTGTTCCGCATTTTCCACGTAGGTTTCGATCGGTAGAATACACAGGGTGGTTGTTGAAGAACTCCTCTTCCTTTTGGAGTCCCGAGCGAATGCTCAAATCTTCATTAATGTCCTTTTGACCTCGGTTGACGGTAGCAATATATCCCCTTCGCAGTGCATAAACGCGATTCAACAATACATCCGCGGCATCCGTTCCGGGATCCATCAAATCCAATTTCGTGAGGACACCGATGGTTCGATTGCCATACGGATCGACTGCCTTTGCCATTTGCAGTGCGTCACTATTGGCCACATCTGTGTTAGCGGCCGTGACAGCCAAGATGATTGCGTTTGGGTTGCTGATAAATTCCAAAATCATTTCTTGGATTTGTTCTTCGATATTCTCAGGCTGATCGCCAACGGGAACCTTTGTGATGCCCGGCAAATCTACGAGTGTCAAGGCCAAGACGTACGGGGAGAAGATTTTGAGACTGATAGGGTCGCTGGAAATACCCTTGTTGCTGCCCGTCAGTCGGTCGGTTTCGCGAACAATTTCTTGCCGGATTTGCTGAAAGGAATGGAATCTACGCCCGGGGCAATGGACGAATTCTCCCCATTCCACACCCTCGCCGTCTTCATTCGAATTTGGATCACGATTTTCATCCTCAGGTTGCTCGCTGCCGGGCGTTCGGGTGTTCACTAGGGTTAAAATTAGAGGTCGACGGGTAACGATACCGGTTCCTCGGGGAAGGAAACTTCGTCCGACGATGCCTTCCAATACACTAGACTTTCCTGAAGATTGACCGCCGACCTATTCACACATTTTTTTGAAATCGGATTCGAAAAGAAAGGAATGAGGGCTCTTGCTGCACGTGTTATGCCATGCCCCATTCTGGAAGTCACGGTTGTTTGTGTAATCCGCCGCATCGAGTCGATCGTAGATTTGCAACAACAAGTCTCACTTAAGCAATGCAAACCGTACGCAAGATAAAAACGTACCACGACGATTTGAGGGAGATCTAGTTGGGTATTCTGACCAACAGCACCCAAGACATCTTGGAGTTTCGAAACTATTGGAATCAACTGGTCCATCCTGTTATTCTTCTCTAATTATCAATCAATTTCTATCGTACTAGAATTCAACCAAACCTATACAAATGGTTGTTGCATGTGTTGTATTACTACCGTAATCTTCGCACTAAGATCACAATACATGTGATGATGCTGTTTCAACTGAGATACGGGAGTTTGTACTCGTGCCGTAGGGATGTCTTGAAGACACCGGAAAGATGTTGTTGTTTGTCGGAGTTGGGCTAAGTTGGCCTTTTGTTCCTTATTTCTACTTCGTGTTTCGTTAACGGTCAAATTCGCAGTCAAAAAATTATTTTAAATTTCGAGCATGCGCGTGCATGATCAAAAAATGATAGTTTAAATTTCCTTACCACCGTTCATTAGACGTAAAACTTTTGAAGAGACTCATCATAATCTTTGAAGATAATTGTTGAATATATGAAGCATATGATAGTAAGGCATTATGATTACTTAACGTTCCACGGAGCTTTCTGCATTCTCCCTCGTGAGGATAAATCACACGACTTTTACTACGTACAGTACGTACTCGTACGTACTACAGATTACGGTACCGGCCGATACGGTGCCGCACTTCCAAACATTCTTCGTCGGTTGCATTTTGCATTTGACTGCAAACTACCCCCACTGTACGTACGTACCGTACAGTAGTAGATATATTAGTTCAGAATTAATCTCTTGCAGTAGGTACCAAGTACGGTACCGTACGTACTGTGCGGTTTACGAATAGTTCACGTACATGAGACATCTTCGTATCGGTACGAGTAAAAAAACGCTTTTCGGTGCGTTTTGTTGAATATTCCGATGTTCGAATTTGTCGTGATGACTGTCCGGGGCACGAAAAATCATTCAGTACTTCAAAAATACACAACATCCGCAACAACTTTGTTATTGACATACCGGAACCTAAACGGTGCATCGAAGACACAAAGTTGCATTTGTGCCACTTGCGACGTATTTTTGCTTGACAAAGAGCTTTCGCCATGTCGTACAACACTTCAGGAAATCTCCGAAACGACGGGACTTTCACGGCGGCGGGAAAGGGCAAAGTCTGCATTCCCACGAAAGATAAAAACCTGCAATTCAAGAAACTCAAGGCCATTCAATCAAACCAGGTTTGCTTCGATTGTCCGGCTCCTCGTCCAACTTGGGCGTCTGTGACTTATGGTGCGTGAAAAGAATCTATAAACTCAACACTGCTGTATCCGCATTTTTGATAGCGAGGTGGAGTGCAATACGTCTCTTTTTGAAAACGTGCCGGAACAACTTATTTGTGTTGTATGGATACAGGAAAGCAAACATGCAGTCACTTTCCAAACCGAATCCGCTGACACTGTTTCGATTCTTCCATGTGACGGTACACTTGCAGGAGTATTTTTGTGCCTGGACTGCTCGGCCACCCATCGAAATATGGGGGTCCACACCACGTTTGTGCGATCCGTAGACTTGGATGAATGGACGCAACGGCAAATCGATGCCATGCGATTGGGTGGAAATGCTAATGCACGAAAGTACTTTCGGAGCCACGGATTGACAGACATGCACGGGAAGATAGAAAAAAAATATACGGGAAAAGCCGCCCGGGCGTACCGGGCCGAATTGGACAAACAATTGGACATTGCTGCCGCCAAACGCGGGGAAGAAACAGCATCGGGAGCAGTTGCCTCCACCGGTGGCTTGCTCGAGAACTTGTCGCTTCAGGATCAGCAAAAGGCGGCCGCTGTATCGCAAACAGCTGTCGTGAAACCAGTTGCGCCGGCTGTTCCAACGGCCAAGAAAGCCTCGGAGCTAGCGGGAGCAAAGGGCAAGTTGGTGGTCACACCGCCCAGTAGCGGCAATCTTCTTCGGAAGCCTACGACTTCCTTGAAGACTGGATCGCTGGGAATGCTCCGAAAACCCGTTGGGAAAACAATGAATACTAAGATGCTCCTAAAAAAGCCGAGTGGCGGTACCACCAGTAGCGTGAAATTGCGATTGAACAAGCTTCCGGTAGACGACAAAATGACAGGTTTTGATGACATGGAAGAGAAGCCTGCGATCACAGCTCCAGCCACGGCACCCAAACCAATTGTAGCCCCAGTAGTGGCTCCTGTGGCACCAGTGGAAGTAAAGAAGGAGCCTCCAAAACCGAAACTATCGGCCATGCAAAGTGGAGTTTCACGGATGCAAAGCATGAACAGCGATTTCTTTTCGGGCATTTAATTGCGATCATTCGCAACAAATCATATTTCATACAAAGGAAGGATGTGCGCGGAAAGTAAGCACAAAATCTTAGTATTCTTTTCGATGCGGGATTGGAAGAGATTGGTGGAGCCGCGGGACCGAAGGCTGTGAAACTTAACACAAGTCGAAGAACAAGTTACGAGACTGCAAGAAACCAAAGTTCATACGATAGTATACAGATAATCATAGATATGGATTTCAGCATGAATGTATGGTGTCATATTTGTAATTCACATGCACTGATCGAGATCCCAAAACTCTTTTTTGAATACTGGTAGGAAAAGAGATCTGTTTCTCAAATCTTTACTTCGGAACCGAGGATTAGGGAAGCTGTGTCACCGAGACCATACATGTAGGCAACAGACATTTTAATATTGGGCAGGAGCAGTTGTGTTAGGGATTTGCTACTATGCAAATGATCATGTCTGTTCGTGGAAGAGTTGGTGAGATTGTACATGATACCGTACCGTAGTACTTGTACGAGCACAAAGCAGATTCATGATTTCCTTCTATTCCATTTTTCTTTTAAAAAACCCCAACCCTAATATCCGTCGAAGCAGCCATTCATTCTTTACCAAGTCGTCTCCTTTGATCTCGATTGGAACGAAAAAGTAGAAAATCCAGGAGAACGAAGTATTACTACTTCTACTTTCTTTGTATTGGACCTTGAACATTGGTTCTTCGCCAGTGTTTTGGAAAGCATTTAGACAAGAAACTGTATTTTCACGGTGACGAGTCAACAAAGAAAGATTGTATCGAGTCTGAACTAATAAATCAAGAGCCAATAGAGTCATCGGAAACAAAAAGGAAACACCACCACAAAGAATGCCGAATTCTAAGAACAAAAGAAACAAGGGAAATGCCAAATCCGACAAACAAAAAAAGCTGAAGCACAAAATGCCGGCCTCCATGATAAGAAAAGGGAACAAGCGGGAGGTTGTCTTCGATCCGGAAGCTCGCAGATCACACCTTCGAGGATTTTCGGAACGGAAAAGACAACGCAGAGCATACGGTTTGGCCATGCAAAAAGTGAAGGATCGCAAGTCCAAAATCGAGCAACGAGCCTCTGAAAAAAAGGACGTCCTCGAACGCGTAGAAGAGGCAGAGAAACAGAAGGAGCTGTGGATGGAAGACGTTGCTAGAATGAACAGGAACGTCCTGGATTCTTTCCGTGTCGACGGAAAGGATCTTTCGGATGAAGATGACGATAGCGTCAGCAACGACAAGGACGATGACGAGAAAGAAGACGTCATCGACACAAAGATTTACGACGACCAAAAAACAGAAACAACCTGGGGTGGTCAAGTGACAGTGACAACATCAGTGGTGGAACTGGGTGATGATAGTAGCGACGATGACTTCGACGGAAGTGATGACAGAGGCAACAGAAAGGCTAAATCTGTCGATACAGCTCAGAAATATGCCGGAGATGTTAACAAATTCATGGACGAGCTGAAAGGAAACATGCCCGGTAAGAAGAATCGCGATAATAGAGGCAACGCCAAAAGAAAAGGTAAAGATGGTGCTTCTGAGATGAAGGGTGTGGGAGGCAGTGGTAACTTGAAGATTGCTTCGAAGTTGCTCAATAAATCAAAAGATAGAAGCTTTGCACGGTCTGGAAATGGCAAAAAAGGAAAGAGAAGAAAACGATGAAGATATCTTTCACACTGTAATGCAATAGAACATTTCGTCATGTCCGTGTAATCCTTTCAAAATGGTGCACTTCTCAAAGGGCAAAGGCCAAACTATGCCAGCCAAATGAATCAGCTCGGACTTTTGAATCCAATGGATCGTCAAACAGAATCATTGCAATAAGAAGAATGAAGAAAACACTAATATTCCTCGGTGCTGGAGCTGTTAATGGAAGAAGAGAATAATCAAAAGTGAATAAGCAGAAGAACAGGGATGCACAGATATTGAACAAGCGGCTTCCTTTGATGAGTGGCACATAGCAACCAAATCCTCTTTGGGAATCATGCTTAAAAGTCATTAGGGTGAGGGTATGTCTTATTTCCAGTGTTATTTCAGTAATATTCTTTGGGTTATTTCTGTATTAATAACGATGTAACAAAAAATCATGGGTTACTGTATTTCATTCTAAACACAACAACCCACAAAATAGGAACATTTTCTGTAATCATGGAAGTTGAAGACTGTAATTGGTTCTTGAAGAGGAAGGGTGTTTGGGGGGTGGATTTTGTAGAGACCTGGTAAACTTGTCTTTTTAGTCCTAGAGTCAGTAGAAACTTGAAGTATTAGAAACAATGTAAAACAATTAAGTAACAGCAATGTCAGCTTACATGGTTTATGATACTCAGCAAGAAACTTCATGTTTGGTGGTTGCCTGCATCAGCATGAAAGGGTTATGGGAATGAGACAGATGGTGACACATGTCACGAGGCTTATCAAACTAGAGGCTTATTGCCAGGTTGACCTCTCCCTCTCTGGGGGGGAGCTTAAGAAGGAGTACAGTACAGCAGTACAAAAATAATGAAACATTACTGTGGTGGGGTGGGGGGGATGCTGAAGTACTACAGTGGTAAATACTACCTACTACTGGTACAGATACCAATTTACTACTAACCTGGTTCATACCTTCTGTATGCACTTCCACTGCCTCAAGCCCCAAAGCAGAGCAATCCCCAAATGCTGTGTTTAATCAATATAAAATTACACCTAGCTAGAATCAATGATTTTCAGCCACCCACCACTACTGTACCAACTTTGGCTGACTACTAGTAGTTCTAAGCTGCTAGAGCATCCTTTGGCTTCCCAATGACATGGATCTTAAGTAATTATATCAACTTGGACTGGGCATTTACTAGTCTTCTGCTCTAGAGTTGTTTTTTGAAATAGTTCTGGCCTATTTTCTGACCAGCAGCCAATTTCCACTGGCTAATTTTGGCCATGACCGCTATTAATGGAGAACTGGCTCCCCCCAGGCCTATAATTGTGTAACAATGACACAGGGTACTGTTCCCAACACTATTAGAAAGAAGCTTTTCCACAAAGAAGAACAGCTGCTCTCAGGCCATGCCAGAGCAGTTCTAAATGTCCTATTACGCTGTTTGCGGTCAAAAAGTGACCAAAAACTCCTAGTAGTACTAGATCTATGTAGGATCAGTACTAAATACTGGGCTTCAAAATTAACCTGCAATTTTGCTAGTAATAATTTTTGGTGTTTGAGTAGAATGTATTTTTGCCCTGTAGGAGGGCATGGTAGGATTCTACGCTTGTTGGAATATAGAAGTCAAAAGGGGTCGCTAGGGATTTCCATTTTGAAAATTGGCTACAATGCACTGGACTACCACTATCTTTAGTGCACAGTAGCCAATAATCTTGAAAAATTTTCACAGCCCTAGACTTACAGCAGAAACAAAAAGAAACTTATTTTTAGTGTAGAATCCATGTAAAACCCAGTACACCATTTTTTGCAAATAAATTAGTAGTACCTTGACCAAAAACAGCTTATTCATTTTTAACTCAAACATTCAGTCATTATCATGACAATCAGTCATTCCAGTATTTGCTGAGAGAACCAAATTGCTCCCGGGAATAAAAAAAGTCATTATCATTACAATCAGTCATTCCAATATTTAAGAGAACCAATTTTCTCCCCAAAAGATCAGTCATTATTGTGATGATCAGTCATTCAAGTATTTAAGAGAACCAAATTGCTCCCAAGACCAAAAAAATCAGTCATGTTTATGATTGGTCTGTATTCCAAGATCTAAGAGAACCAAATTGCTCCCTAGACTCAAATAAATACTTGTGAGTCAAATTTGTCATTGGTTGTTCCAAAATGTTAGAGAATAACGTAAGTCCTCCTAAGACTCAAAGTGATCAGTCATTCAGACATTAAAAAGAACCCAACAACAGCAATAGATATGGACATCTTTGGCTATTGATGGCTAGTATTACAGGCATGATGCACCAACTTGTTGGAAAAGTTTGAGTCCTATGAAAAATACAGCCAGTTCCTCTCCATAAAGTTGGGGAGGAGCATCAAGGATGAGCATAGCAATTACAAGGCCAGAGTCAACATTGACAGCCTCTGCAACAGCAATTAGGCAGCACCAGCAAATGGGCCAACTAGTAGTACTACACCAATGAGGAGGAGTAATTGTCACCATGATTTGTAATTCCAAAATCAAACCAGTTATTTTTACATTATGAAAGAGAATCCCATTCCCAAGACTTGATAAATTCTGTCAGCACAAGGCATACAACCATCAAAACAGAAGTGTAACAGCCCAGCCCTAGCAAAACAAAACACAAGTTCTTCATTATTGAAGCTAGAACCATCACTTCTTGCTGATGGGAGGAGGTTATGCAAAAAGTATCATGTCAACAAAATTGTATGCAATCATTGATTCATCAACATGTACAAGTAAATGATCAAACTGTCAAGAAACAACAATGACACCATGTAGCAATTAAGATTTGAGGGATCTTAGAGCAAGATCAGGGAAAATAAAGTTTGGTGAAAAAATATTGTTAGATGTCAAGAATGCTGCATTACTCTTTCAAGTGATGATCTAACAATGAATAAACTTGATTTAACATTTCACCAAGAGTAGTAGGACATGTTCCAGATGAGGACTCACTATTCTTAAATCACATATTAGTATGGTGTAAATTACAGAAGAAGTCAAAGTACCAGGTTTGCATAGAATTGAGCTGATGCAGGAATACATTGGGAAATGAAAAGGAAAAAATTCAATTTAAATCAGAACAGTACAAGAGATCATCTTTCCTGGTCATAATGTAGACGTGGCTTGGAAATCTACACACCAATTGTAGATTTTGGGCCCTTTTTTCCATACAATGACTACTTTGGTGAATGAAAATCTAAATGCATACAAAATGCATGTGCTCAGTACGTACAAATGTTGTGTTGAATTTCTAATTTTTGAATCTGGTCAGTCTTGTGACCAAATAGTTTTGCTCACACATTCTGTTGCTGTAGCCCCACTAAAAGTCATTACACAAAAAAGATGGCCCAAAGTCAACGCATAGTATCGTATAGTTGTCATTTAAATGTTCAAACCAGTCTTACATTTTGGGCCCTTATTTTTCCATGAAATGACTACTTAGATTAAAAAACTGAATCATACTACTGGTACAGTGGGGTATGTGCTCAATTTTATTCCCACCAGTTGTGCGACCAAATAGTTTTGCTCACATGTGCCACTATGCGTACTAGTATGATATCTGTACTTCTTGTTGTAATACATTTTGAATTTTTAATCCTATGATTCATTTCAAGAAGGTAAGAAGATGCTGGCCCCAAAATGATGCACAGTAGAAAAATTGTAGAACATTAAGAGAGGTTCAACTCACTTGAACAGCTATCACTTGGCCCCCAATGGATGCTTAACAGCAATGATAAGGATATTGTTGCATGTCCAAACAAATCTTCCAAAAGGATAGATCCAATGCATATATTGTATGTTGGTACTAGTAGACCTATCATGATCAATGATAACATAGAGGATGTTGAAAAGTCAAAAACAAATGGATTCATGTGTACATTCAAATCTGTCAAACTGAAAAATGGGTACTAGCAAGATTGTGAAATTATCAACATTGATGGATTTTATATTTGATGTGCAGATGCTGAGAAAGTTGAATGGATAGAGGCAGTCATTGAAGAAGGAGACTCAAAACAGTGATCACTTTAACTCCTTAAAACACTGCAGCAACAACAAAATTTTGATGTCCACAAGAATATGAATCAAGAATCACCAAGAACCAAGAAACTCAAACAAGTCAGCACAAGGGAATATGTTTAACTCAATTCCCAATCAATATTGCTAATACAAGAACTGTTCACAAATTACAGGGAAGATCTTTGGAAAAAGTGTTGGTTTCAACTTGGTTTTACACAAGAAATTGGATTTATGTTGTGCTTTCACCAATGGTGCTGGTCTGCTGGTGGTGTTTGTAAGAAGAAGAACACCTCTTCTGGTGCTTCTTGTTACTACAAAAAACAACACCAACAAAATCAATAGCCAGGATACACAACAAATCAATGATTTCCATTCCTATTTCAGAAATTTCAGAAACAGCAAATAGTCACAGTGCTTTCATTGAATAGCTTCTAGTACTACATACTTTTCAGAGCATAACTTCTCCACCTTACTGGCACCAAATTGGTTTTTGAACCGTAGGTAGAAACTACCGTTTTTGCTTTAGCGAGCCAATTGTCGCTAAATTGTTCAAATACTCGTGACTGAAATTTAAAGGAAGACTGGAACCATGTCGATTTCAATTTTTTGGAAAAAAGTTAGATTCCCAGATCCCCCTATGGGTACCGAAAATTGTGATCAGTTTTGATCGCAAAAAATGTGATCAGAAATAACAAATTTGTGATCAGGTTTTTGTGATCAATCTTGATCACAAATTCGAACTGTCTTATGTACATTTTGTACTAGTCCCGTTTTTAAATAATATTTTAATACCCTAATATAAATAATAACAGTATTTTTACACGTTTGTACTACTACTAATAGTACACCAGTCCTGTATTACCAACAATAGTTGCAATAGTACACCAGTCCTGTATTACCAACATAGTAATAACAAGCCCTATTAAGAATTAATGCGACGTGCTAATAATATGACCATTAATCACTTAATATATATAATTATATATGAATATATATATATATATATATATATATATATTTTCATATAAATCGAATATACATATTAATGTAAGAATAAAAGTATATATTAATTCTAATCCGTTGGAAAAAATGTGATCAAAACTGATCACAAAAAATTGTGATCAAGAAATTCATCAATTTTGTGATCATTTCTGATCACATTCCGATCACATAATGGAAAAAAGGGGACCGGAGAATTTAATTTTTTCGAAAAACATCGAAATCGACATGGTTCCTGACATTTGTGACGCCATCTTTCTTTGTATTCGATGAAGAAGACGGCAAAAGATTCGTGTTGATAGTGCAGATTGTTCCTCCAACCATTTCTCGCAAGTCTACTCGTAGAAAGCACGGTTACGTTAAGCCTACTCGTCGAAAATACACCAGATGATTTTCTTTCTCAGTGAAGATATGGTCAATTAGAAGCATTCATGAAGTAATGCATATTGTGTCTTCTACAACTAGGAGGGATTTCAAACTGGCAATTTAGGCTCTGGTGGTATTGAAGAAAGGTTAGCGACGAGAAGAAGGGAACAGCAGTTAGAGTCAACAATGAGCAAGCCCTCGATCCTTCTTTTGATGATGGCTGTGCACATGGTGTACCTGCATGGAGTTGCATCGTTCGTGGTGCCGACGACAAGAAAATGGGATCGATGGACAGTCTTTTCCACAGGTCAAGAGGTGCACGATTCGACAAGAGGAACGACTCCAGCGGAAACACTGGAAGCAGGGGCTGTCCTCATTGAGGATAGAAACATTGGTAGCGGGTCCTATGGAACTGTTCATTTGCTCGAATCAAAATCGCGCGATGGACCTGCAGTTTATGTTGGAAAACGCCCCTGGAGCTACGAGGAGATGTTGCAAAAGCTGACCGAAAAGAGAAAAGAAAAGGGGAAATCGCTGGATAAAGACGCGAAGGAACGCGCCGAGCGATGTATGTACTACTGGAAAGTTGAAGAACACGTCTTTGACAAATTGCCGCCGCATCCACAATTGCCACCTTTTTTAGGGACGACGAATCAGAACATTAGAGTAACTCCAAATGGCGACGGCATGCCAAAAGAAAAGGTTGACCATAATTGGATGGTCTTTGGATTTGTTGGAACGATGGATGGAGAAACTCCCGCACCGGCACCTTCGTTGCAAGACCTAATGCGCCTTGACGTCAAGGAGTCTGCGCTCGCAAAACACGAACTGCGACATCTTACCGACGCTCTGGACACAGCATCATATGAAGAAACACTAGATGTGATTATACCATCATTACTGACCGTTTTAGAGCACGTACACAAGCACAAAATAGTCCACAGAGATGTGAAGCCCGCCAATTTGTTGGTTCACGATCGCAACATGTTGTTGATGGATTTTGGTAGCGCCGCGGACCTAGAACCAAGTGGGAGCGCATGGAACAAGCAACGCGTCGGTCTCGAAAATGGGAACCGTGTCGCTGTGTCGCCGGTGTATGCCGCTCCCGAAATCTTTATTGATTTGTACGAGGCACCTGAGTCCTTCGATGTTTTCTCGGCGGGTCTCATTTTTTGCCAGCTGATGTTTGGATACCTAGAGGAACGGGTCGATGCGGGCTTTCGGCAACAGCTCGTCGAAGAGGCTAATTGTGATCTAAACGTGTGGTTAAATAACGAACTGGCCACGAAGCTTCGTCCGGTGGGGCTCGACCAAGCTCTGAACTATTTGACGGAACGACCGGGTCTCTGGAATTTATTGACAGATTTGCTCGCAAAGGAACCGCGAGATCGTCTGAGTGCCCGGAAGGCGCTAGCGAGATGGCGAGAAATAAAGTCATTCAAGCTAGAGGATGAAGAAGACATAGATATTGACCACTCATATTTCGGTATGGTCGTTGAAGCACTTGAAACGTGTGAAATTCCTTCTATCAGTCGACCGCTCCATTTTGTCGCAACCTTTTCTCGTTCCACCCCTCTTGGATTGATTTTGTCGGAAAAAGACACCGAGGACGAGGACGAAGATGACGAATTCCTCCCCATGTGGAATGAGGCTACCAAAGACGCTTTTCCCGGCGAAGTCTTTGTTAAGGGTATCGTGCCTGACAGCCAGGCAGATGAACTTGGTATTTTTGAGATAGGTGATCGACTGTCTGGTATCGGAGAGCTTCCCTTCGTAGATGGAGGGTTCGAAAGGGCAGTCGGGATGCTACAGGATCAACCCAGAGCAACCAAAAATGTCCGTCTGCATTTTGATCGCAAGTCGGTAAGGATTAACGAGGCGATTTCCATGAAACCAACCGACGAGGTGGAGATCGAAGTAGTTGACCGAGGAGCTTGGTCTTCGAAAGGGAGGCGGACGACACAAGAGGACACCTTTGTCTTGCATGAGATCCACGACGCAAAAGACCGATCTGTATTGGTAGCCGGTGTTATGGATGGCCATGGCGGTTGCGCCGCATCTCAAATTGTATCCGAAGACCTCCCGGGGCTGTTTTCAGAAGAACTTGTAATCAAAGGTCGGTTGCAATCGGTCGGTGACGCGTTGGAAAATTCGTGGAATGTCGTCTGCGAAAGATACAAACAAAAGTGTACAGAGGAGGGAGAGTGTATAGCTGATTACGATCCTGTGGAAGGAATTCTGAAAGCCGAGACGGGGAGCGAATATCTCGAAGCTGGTACAACTTGCTCTATGCTAGCTCTAGACGAAACATCCAGCGAATTGACCTTGTTGAATTGCGGAGATTCGAGAAGCCTTGTTGTCAGTGGGAAGGGAAAAGTCAAGTTTGCTACGCTTGACCACACACCACAATCCGAAGAGGCTCGGTTGGCTCAGGGTATACGCGACGGACTAAATTATTCTATGCCAAAATGTCGATTGTCTCGTTGGTCACTCCGAGTTGGAGATTATGAATATGCTGTGGGCCGGAGTCTCGAAGGCGTCTTCGCTACTTCTAAGGGCATTGTCAGCGATCCAGACGTTTCGACACTGGCGGTCCAAGAGGGTGAAATTTTGATCAGTGCAACGGATGGTCTGTGGAGTGTCATGGATTCGAATGAGGTTGCAATCGATCTCCACAAGATGAGAACCGTAAACAAAATGTCTGCCCATGATGCTGCTAAGACACTTTGCTCCATTGCGCTTCGGAAGGGAACATCGGACAATGTTAGTGCTGTCGTAGTTTACTTGTAACACACTAATTTGTTTACTAGACATAGCATCTTTGTCTCTTGCTAGAGAAATATTTTAGCAATTATTAAATTATGAATAATTAGTTTATACTAGGGATTTCTATTCCCTCGTCACTTTCATCGTCGTCTTCATCGCAGTATTCGTCGTCAATTCGGTCAGAGTATTGGTTTTGTTCCAGACCTAGATCATCGTCCTCGTCGAAGCTATCTCCTTGCTTGAGTTTCTCTACACMATGATAGCCACGATTGCAACAGGACTTTATACAGCAATAGGCAAGCGTTACAATCAACGTAATTCCGACCAGGTAGTGCCAAATGGCAATCTCCAACTGAACCGTCTGCGCAGAGTTTGGTTTCACTCCACCGTGGTTGATGCTTCGATTGTCAACAAACCTGGAATGAACCTCAATAGCATCGACGGAGTCGGCACCTCGTGTACCGACGCTGTCTTTGAAGTCCCCGACAACGATTGTGATCGGCACCGAAAACCAGTCTAGTCTGCCCACAATCTGTTTCCCATTGCTTTCGTGGTGGTAGTTTGGATCCGTGCGGGCGTTCACGATGTGGCTCTGGGGAGGTACAAGCGGGAGAATGTTTTCGGGCTGGTCTTTCCACGACTGATCCACCCTCGCGGAGGCCATCACCATGATTTTGTCTCCCGTCTGGAAGGTTCCCAGAGGAACGGTCGCGCGGAACAATGGGCCGTTGGTCATTCGAATGCCGGTGGCACTTTCCTCCGGTCGGGGTTGGGGTCCCCGATCGGAAAAGAAACCGGATCCGCTGCCGATGGAATCCCCTCCGATCCGCTGCAGCACGTCCGTGAGACTGCTATCGGGCTGGGTCCAGCAAGCATCGCCCCCCTTCGGCACAACATCGTCCCACTTGGCGTACCAGAGCTGCGTGCTGTCGATCGTCACGGCTCCTCCCACCGTCCACTCGATGTCCACCGTTTCGGCGTTTTGCGCGACCATCACGGCCCTTGTGTCCATGCAGCCGTTGGGTTCGCGCGGTGCCATGGGGACGACGTCGTCGGTCAGGGCCAGCTTGTTGACGCCCACGATGGCCGCGTAGGGTTCTACCATGTCGGCCGCCAGGAGCGACAGACGAATGTTGCGAGACACGTGCCCGTTGCCTGCCGTGTCACCGTTCAGGACGTCCAGCGAACTCCCGAGATGGTGTTTGGGCTCCTTTGCGTTGCTCGTTTCGACGAGCATGTTGAACACCCGGAGCGTCGAATTATTGTAGACCGTCTTTTCCCGTGGATATCCTCCGAACTCTTTTGGAGTACAGGGAGTAACCTTCTCAGGAGTCCAAGACCCGCCGTATGCCCCTGAGAAAAAAAGAAAGAAAACCGTGAGCGGAGTGTTCGGGAGTGTGTGGAACAGAATAGTTGCCGCGAAACGCTTCTCCCGAGGTTACAAACACGTACAATCCTCCATTCCTCCCCGCACGTAGTATACCTCGTCGTTCATCGTCCCGTGTTGGTACGGATGGCTCGTGGACCACCCGCCCCCGTACCGGCTGTAGGCCCCACCGATCTGGACCTGGGCCTCGTGGTCGGGGGAGAAGTGGTCCAGAAACGAGGGCGCCCCCCACTCGTACGCCACGACCTCCATGCCGCCGTGGAAGGTCAGGGCGAGCTGGAACATGTGCTCCCGGTAGATTTCGTTGGCGGTCCGCCCGGCAATGGTCCGCATGCACATCTTGGAATCCTTCAGGTCGTACGGAAAGTCCCGGTTGGGGTCGATCCTTCCTTCTTCGCGCTGGTTGCGGTAGTATCCGAGCGCTGCTCCGGCCAGAAGCGTGGTGTCCGTGCAGAGAGGGAAATCCGCCCGTGGCATTTCATCCACGACACAAGCATAGCATAGCATCGCACCGCGTGCGCAATCAAACGAGACAAGACCGCGTGAGTTCCAAGCAAGCGAGATCGAACAAAAGCCGGCACCGGTTTGTCCCCAGAGGCAGGTGAGTGCCAAGGTTGGCTTCGTTCGGTGCGGATCCGACCGCATCGTATGTCATCGCGTGTCATGGTACATATATCGCATGTTATGGCATGTTATGGCATGTCATGGCATGTCATGGCACATCATCGCATGCCATAGCACCGCTCCGTGCTGCGTACGTACCGTTCGTGGTCGGAGCGACGACGATCCGCCGGGTGGCCACCAGCCGGGCCAGCCACTTGCGGTGGACGTCGTCGATGCCCCTGTTCCGGAGGGCCTCCCGGCAGGCCCCCGCTTCCTCCAGGTCCTTCGAGGACTGCGGTTTCGGTTTCGATTT
This sequence comes from Pseudo-nitzschia multistriata, assembly GCA_900660405.1. Lineage (NCBI taxonomy): Eukaryota > Bacillariophyta > Bacillariophyceae > Bacillariales > Bacillariaceae > Pseudo-nitzschia > Pseudo-nitzschia multistriata. Next base: position 33,752 of record CAACVS010000232.1, on the reverse strand, counting down.
CGGCTTTGGCTGCGACGGCAGGGCCTCGCAGCGGGCCGCCTCCAGCAGCAGCACCGAGGCCTCCATGACGCTGGTCGGTCCGACCCGCTCGTTTCCGTGGAGGCATCCGCTCCAGAAGACCTCGGGGAGGCGGTCCGAGGACGGGCTCCCCGGGGGGTGGGCCACAAAGTCCTGGATGGTGAAAAAATAGTTGGGGCAGCCGTCCGCTTCGTAGAAGGGGCAATCCTCCCGTCCCCCCGCCGCCGGCAGCCCGTAGGCCTCCTGGGCGGTGGTCACCTCGACCAGGCCGGGGTAGGTCTCCCCCCACGTCGCCAGGGTTTTGGCGATCCGGGCCGACTCCCAGAGGGTGTAGTCCTTGATGTCCCTCTGGTGCTGCTGGTTCGTGCCCAGGCCGCGGTGGGCCGCCGCTGCTGCGGAAGGATCCGACCGTAGGGCACTCCCGCTGGCCAGGAGCAGCAGAAAGGAAACGGGGGAGGAGCGACACCTTGCCCCGGGGGCACAACCACCACCGCCGCGGGGGGTTGTTCTTGTTCTCGCCATCGTCCGGTGGGCAATTGCGGTGTCCGTAGCGCTACAATCGGCGAGCAAAACTGCCGGCGTCGGTGGTATCGATCAGGTAATGTGTCGTGTCGTGCCGTAGTCTAACCTTTCGAGGAAGATGGAACAAGCAAGGTATTTTGCTGCACCGTACTCGAACTCGTCGAAGAAGTGCTTCCTGTCACTTCCTGTCTGTGCTATCGAAAACTAGCTCCGAGATTTGAACCCTGTTCTTGTGACCTTGTTGCTGAGGTCTGAGGTACCGGAAGGTTCCAGTACGAGTACGTACGTACCCTACCGTGGTACTACTCGTAATCGGCGAGTTGCTCACTTTTTGCTTGTATTCACGGTTTCAAGTTTCAACGTTGGTTAGAACGGTACGGTACGTACCATACGTACGTATCGGTATGCACGTATCGTTTTAATGACGAAGATCAACGCATCAGAAAGCTCTCTAAGTAACCCAGATGATAGAACAGAACATTGACGCTCACTCCTGCCGAATTCAACCAAATCGACATCATCATTACTATTGCTGCCACGGAAGATCTCTTCGGACTCGAAACGACCAAGAGAGAATGAGCAGAGGGAATTAATAAGCAACGCACTGGTAAAAATACCAGTTGCATACCAAAGTTAAGATACTATCTGCGACTGCTACTTTTACCTTCCTTAAGAAAAGAAAGAACTACTGGAACGAGCGTCGATTTATCAGACGACAAAAAGACGTTGATCGAACGGAAATATTCAATACGCATAAAAAATGCATCGGAGTTTGTTGGGTTTTACATTGCTGTCCTCTGCAATAGGATCCAGTGCTTTTGTTACGCTGAATGTAGCTCCGAGATGTACCACAAATCTTTTTGAGGGCGGCAATGGTGGTGACGAGGAAAACGCATCGTTCGACGTCGAAAATGCCCGTCGGCGACTCGAAAACATGCTTTCCGACCCGGAAAAAATCGCCAGCGGCAATAACAGCAGCAACGATGGAGTTAGCGATTTGGCAGCTGCGGCCACTCCTTTCTCTTTTTCAAAATTTCTTGCGGACAACGACGAGCCGTTCTCGCTTTCTGCTTTACCTCCACCTCCCCCGCTATCCACCATCGAACGCAGCCGCCGTTTGGTTGAAATAAAACTGATAGAATGCCTCAACGATGGGGACGATGTGATTTCGGAGCTCTGGGACCACTGGTACTCCGAACGAGGTAGCGCTGCGAAACAGAAACTCCAGCAGAGTTCTGGTATGTTTATGGACGAGTCGAAGTGGGAAGAATGCGAACAAAACCTAATCGAGCTCGTCGACGAGCACGGGATATACTTTTCGGAACCCGTAAACCTTCTCGCGACCCTATACTTCATACAAAAAAGGTTTGATCTGTCCTACAAGCTGTGCCAAGTTGTGCTGGCGATCAAACCCCACCATATAGGGGCCCTGAGTGGGATCGTCGAGGTAGCCCTGGGCAGCGGAGACATGGGTGCAGCGCGATACTGGGCCGCCAAGCGGTTGCCGAAGCACGTCCCGGCCTCGGTGTCTGGCAGCGATGGTGCGGCTTCGGTCTACGACGAGAACGAAGATAAAAAATCCGTCGACACCCCACGGCGTGTCGAATGGGTCCAAAAGGCCGTCGCTAGGGCACAAGACACGCTGGACCAAGCGGAGCGAAGGACGAAACAAAAATTCTTTGGAGAGGCGGACATCCACTTTGATGACTCGGGCGGCGGCGATACTCTTTTAGACGGCGATGACGACGGAGATGCCTGGCAATGATTCCATGACTTCCCTTGGAGCAATATTCGACTTATTCTCGATCATTACAGCGTTCATCTTGCACAGAGCGACTGATCCTTCGCTAGTATGCACTCCCTTGTTTTGCATCGAATATCATCTCCTTTTGCACTTGCACCGGGCCTGAAAGCACAATGCAGGCCAAATATTGATAGTAAAATCACACGGCGAGAATAAACCCAGATAGAACCAGATTTATGTCGCTCATGTACTAGGTCTACTAGTATATTCATCCCAAAAAGAGCTGTCGATAGATGACTTCTGTTCAATAGGATATGTCTTGGCTGCAGCAATATGCTGTGTACAGGCATGGCATACGGAAAGTTGTTGAGGCGCAAAATGTTCATCTGTTGTCTTCCAGAGACTGAATGTCAAGCACATCAAACCCATACTGGTGTAGGTCATTTTGATGGGTGGTCGAGAACAGCAGCATTACACAGTACGTCTGAAGTTTGGAATCTTCATTTCACCTTCCTGGTCACATTCATACTTGGGTCAATGCTCTACCCTTCTTTGTGTCATACTAGTTGTAGTAGCACTACTAGTGCAAAAACTTTCCCTCTCATTCAATGCCTTGTTGTTCAATCAACCTCTTGATGAATCTCCTCAAGAAACTGCTGCTGCGCAACATCAAGCAAGAAGCAACAAGAAGAATAACTCAGCATCACACTACTCTACAAGAAGAAGTACTAGTACTACTAGTAGCAAGAAGAAGGCACACCCATATTCCACTTCATAGTAGTACTACCACCAGCAGTAGTTACTTAGCTACTAATTCTACTAGTAGGCACTTCTTGGATGACCTTTACTCCGTAGTAGTTGTAGGACGAGATGAAACCTATTAGTAGTAATACTACTACAGATGGTGGTACTAGTAGTACTAGTATCAGTAGTGGTAAAACGATACTTCTTGTAGGAGTCAGGATCCGAATATCATGATGTGTCAGGAATAAGTACCGTACGTACAAAACTATACCGGTACTATTTTATGAAAACTTGCGTCCAGAATATTGTAGCGAGAAATCTGATTCTTCCGGCACGCTCGTCTCTATCCGTAGACACTAGTATACTTCGTCGACTCACGATTTTGGGTAGTTATATATGTTGAGTTGAAGAAAATTTTACTTAGATCGATTTATGCGCGATACGAACCGTTGGGCCGTCGAACCGACGTCCACCGGACGGTTCCTACCGTAGGAGCGAGCCCGTACGACCTACGAGCCTCGAAAGACAAGTAAAAAAGTAGCCGGTAGCCTTCTGTACGGTGGAGGCATCACGCAGCAAGTGCACGTAATTCTGAGACTCTGTTCGATTGTGGTGGAAGGATCGAGAAAATCTCATGGTTTTTTGATCCGGTGGGCCGCTCTTACCGTCGACTTGCGACTATCGTCGTGAACTAGGGGCTATCAGAAACGAAATTACTGTAATTCTATTTTGTGTCTGTACGACCACGAGTACCGCACGAAACGTAGAAGTCCCTAACTAATCGTGTTTGTGGTACAGTAGTGCTCGCATCAATAATACTCGACGCACTGGCACAATAGGCAACCATAACAAAGAGCCCTTCCTACCGACGCAAAATTATCCTTCAAATACAAAAGCTTAAGCTGGAACAAGTTTAACTCGGTTCATTGCAAAGCAAGCTAGCTTGTAAGGAGGAAAGAAAATCAAGGGCGGACAACCGAACAAGAACCAAGCCAGAACGGCGAAGCCATCTGGTGGAATCCAATCGCATCGCATCGCATCGCATCATACCTTTTTATTGAATCCGATCCGATCCGATCCGATCCAATCCATTCCAATCACACCACCGAAACAAAACAAAATCATCGAATCGAATCGAGTAACTAAATCAGCCAAGATGGAGGACAATGCGAGTATCATTCCTGGCATAAATGCATCCAGGACAGCTGTAACCCCTTCTCTTCTCCCTTCCTATCCAATGCCTGTGCAGCTCAACTTCATTCCGGGCGGGGTCAGTTACAACACGGACAACAACAATGACCGGACCAATCCAGACCAAAACAACAAAATGGGGAAGAACTCAGCCGGTGTCTCGAACGATCACACGTATCTCTTGTCGACTTTTTCTTACTCAGACAACATCCCGGAGCGATCTTCCTCATCGTCTCTGTCGCTGTCTATGTCGGGCACTCCGCGATCCGGTGGAAGGGGCGGCAAGTTTTTCGGCAGTCCGATGTCCGAGGTGCCCAGGCTTACCTTTCTTGACAACAGCGCCGAACACAAGGCCGGTATCCAGGGGCTTCTCTACACACCCGATTGGTTGGCGCACAAGGCCAGGCTAGCGGACGATCTCTTGAATTATTACGTTCGTACGTACCACAAGGATGTGAGCCAACCGACCCTCGTATTTTTGCCTTCCCTGTCGGTCCTAGCGAATGCCGCGTTCGGTCGGCTGACCGGTGTTCCCCCGCTTCGTGCGAAAACCTGGGCCGATGCAATGGTTTTGCAATATAGCCACGACAAAGTCGAAGACGACGACTGCAATATCGACGAAGACGGAGATGAGAAGCGAAAAGATCCCCCGGCCGCCATGGTTAACGTAACGGGGAGCGGTGGCACCACCGTGGCATACCTGAAAAAACTATTGGAAGAGGACCAACTAGCCGAAAACGGAGGAAAGGGTTGCGAGATCCGGCGTCCCCGTCGGCCGTGCGGGTACGTCTTTAAGAGAGGCGACATTGCTTGGAATTGCCGAACTTGTCAAACCGATTCCACCTGCGTAATCTGCGACACCTGCTTTAGGCATTCGGACCACGAAGGTCACGAGGTCTACTTCCATCGAACCACCCCGGGAGGATGCTGCGATTGCGGAGACGCTGAAGCCTGGAAGCCGGAGGGATGCTGCCCCGTACACAGACCGTTGACGCCGGTGTCTTCCACCGGGGGCAGCCCGGATGGAGTCGACGACGAGGCCGACCCGGAGGAAGCCGTTCGAATGGCCCAGCAGGGTCTGAAGGACGGACTGGAAACCCTCCGTCAGGCGCCAACGAAGCTAGAGCCCAAACTGGCCGCGGCCCTCGCGGCTGTGATTGGGGCCGCCGTCCGATGCGTCACGGAAGCCGTCGACGGAGCGGGTGTGGGAGCGGATCCCGCGCAATGGCAGCTGCGGTGGGCCGACGAGGCCTGCCGAATCTGGAACGGAGTCGCGGAAACCCACGACTACCACAATCTGAAATCGGTTAAGCAGCCCCTGAAGAAACCGAGCGACTTTCTCCCCGACACAACGATCAGTCATTGTTTCCCCGGCAACTACAAGCTGCAGCTACGGCTCCACAACGACGATGTACACACGTTCGACGAGGTCATAGACGCGCTGCGCGGCAATATGACCCACGATGGCCCTGTGGGCAAACCCCTGGTCACCAACAAGGACGAAGCCACCCAAATGACGCACCACGTCGATGCCGACGGGCAAGTTACCGTGAAGATGTATACCACCATCCAGGCGGCAATGGAGGGATACAAGCGGCTCAAGTCGCGTGGATTGCACTGCGCGGTGGTCAGTTCCGCACAATTCGACATGGAGCAACGGGCGCGACACTTGTTGTCGTGGCTGTCGGAAATCAGTGCGGCCCATCCCTCCGCGGCGGTATTGGTAGTACACGCATTGCTCCAGATCAAGTCGACACAAGATCTGGGAGGTATCTCCGTTTGGCAAGAGCCCAGAATGATCCCTACATGGGTGGCCCCTAACGAAACGGACGAGATGGCACTTCACAGGCGTTTCAAGGTGTTCCCTCCGCATCTAGCGACGAGTTACTTGACGGGGGAGGAGGCAGAGAAACTCCACGCAATGGCGATGAAGGTGGATGCAAAAGCATTTTTGGAGTTCACKGGTGAGTCCCAAAAAAAAACGCGTGAATGCCGAGTTCATCATTGTTGTTTATAAGGTGGTGTTGGTTCCTTCAATTTTGTCTGTTTAGCCAGATACGTGTGTTTCTCAATCTGAAATTATTCTCTATTTGTTGATTTACTTCTGGTAGGTGCCGATCCAACAACCTATTCGAATGTTCCATACAGGCTTCCATCCGCCAAATACCGAAAGTCGCCACACTCGCTCTGGGGGACACTGCCGTCTCTGTACGATGATTCTGTTCCTATTGTCAAGAAGCACCCCCTGCTTTCGTTGCTGAAGTCAGGAAAATGGACCATGGGAGAATGGGATGCGGAATTGTTTGCTATGAGAAATGACCTCACAGAAACTGTTTACGTAATTGATACCGATTTGAGAAAACAGCAAGAAGCTGATCAGACACTGTCAACTGTCTTCTCCCATAGATTGCCTGGTCTCTATATGATTAGTGGTGTTGGAACCATTAAACCCAATATGGTTGGGGCGAATCCCTCATCTCCACCAAACCCAATGGAGTACCGGCCTCTACTGGCAGCTTCTTCTTTTCGAGCTCCCGTTTCCCCAGCAATTTTGCTGCTCCTGTTAGACCCCTATCCAACAAAGCAGTTGCGCGGGGCAATTCATTCCCTGTTTCTATCTCTGTTGACGGATGCACGCTTCAAGTGCAGATTTGCAGCCGCCCTCGGAATCGCATACCGACCACTGAGTACCTTGTTTTGTGCAGGAGTAGGTACTGAAGCCGATACACCGCTTGGCTTCACGGTACAAATATTTACTGCTGGTAGTTTGGTTCGAGCTCTTGGAAGTGCTCCTGCTGCCGCGAAGCTCTTACTTTCAGACGATGAACGCGAGTCGGCATACCAAAAGTCGTCATCGATAGGAGTTTTTACGGTGCCAATAGCATTAACTGTTGTGCGATGCATTCATACAAACCTGCTCGGTGCGACGAAGGAAGTTCACATGATTTTGAACAATACTGCAAATAGTTGCTTGGCTGCAACAACGTACGTCGCCGGTGAACATCCCATCATGACTTTACTACCAACAGCTCCAGACGACGGGTACCTTGATTCTAGATCAACCAGACATAAGAGATTGCCACACTTATTGCGCGATTTGGAATATGTGATTGAAACTCCTGGAACGGCTATGCGAATTCTGCTGCCAAAGCAATTTCCACCATACCGGGGAATGTCACTGTCGTCACGCGGGGAGGAAGTTTTAACATTTTGCACAACATGGGCCCGTTTACTTAGATTAGCGCAGGGCATGGATCCACAAAAACGAAAAACAAATGGTGGTCACGTCGAGTACGAACAAAGCCGATGGCTGGAAGCTTTTGGTCTCAGCCTAAACTTCGCGGGTACAAGAGATGCGCTTGCCGAGAGTCCAACCAATAGTAGTAGTGCAGCCCTCGCTCCAGTATCAGAAGATGGATCCCATTTAGTTAGTATTCGAGAAGCAATGGGCAATATTATGGCTGCGTTGTTAAAGGAAATAAAGCTATGGCTCTACAAAGAGGGAATGCTAGAGACAGGGCTCCCTGCTGTACCAAGAAGCGCTCTAAGCGCGTCGGATCAAGCTCAAGTTGAAGCACTCCAGCGAAGTACTTTACACATTGCCGCTTCGCAGATTGGTTCTTCATCTCCTGAAGGGCAAACCTTTCCCTCATCAAGTGCAAGCACTGTTGCCTTGGCATGTGCCACGTCAGTCAAAATGAGAGAATCACAATTGATCCTCATAGAGAACGCTTTGAAGCTTGAAGGAGCCAACCGACGTGTTAAAAGCGATGGTGTGCAAAGCCCTATGGCAGCGTCAAGCCCAACCAGCGGAGCAGTAATGGGCGATTGGTTACGTGTTCCGCACTCACCTCTTAGCGGAGATTCGTTATCTTTCCATTTACCCTTACATCGAGCATTAGCGAAGACGATAAGGAGTTTATGCGCCGTGGTGGTTCCCGAATCAATTCGAAACAGCGATGCTTTAGGATGGTGGAAGTTACCAGTGGTAGACATCATCAAAGACACATTCGATCTCAATGCAAATAATTTACAACATCCGCTTGTCCCCCTTATAAGACCAACTCTCCGACCGTCAAATTGCAGAGTTGTTTGGTCTGCAGGTCCGGACTGCAACGCACAAGAGGCGCAACGTCGGCGTGATCGTTCTCGAACAGTTTCGGCAAACATTGCGGTCGCGAAAATTATCCATTCCTTAGTTGACCACCCTATTAGGTGCCTTGCTGCTGCACAACAAATTGAACGCCATCTCTGGGCACGCAATGGGACCTCGGTTGCTGGAATGGCTCTAAATTATTCAAATGCACCGCTCTGCCGTTCCTTCAGAGATCTTGATTTGGCCCTGGTGCAACTATCAGCGTCCGGAATGAGTGTCGGTTTGGGTGCTCGACGTGTTTTGACTTTACTGATCAACCGGTTTAGCATGGATGGCTACCTTTGTGATCCCGAACGACGATCGACTGGAAATTCCACTTATGCAACTGGGCTAGGAGCATGGATTATTCCTCCTCGACTTCAGGATCCAGATTATGCACCAATTCTTTCCGAATCTCTCTTTTCAACACTTTGTATTTTGGTCACGGAACTGCCTCCACCTCCTCCAATTTCATCATCAGACGAAACTTGGCTGAGACAAAGCATTCGGAGAGAACTAATCCATGCATTAGCAGCCGAACCCAGATCTCATAGTGCAGCAATGGCAGCAGCTTCATGTGCTGTAGGTCGTAGAGATGAGAGTGATGGCAGTGCTGGAACAAGTGGCGGAGGTGGCTTATTTCGAGACGTATTCGCAAAAGTTCTGAAAGATGTTGGAAAACAAAAGACTCAGGGATCCCGAGGAAGATCTGGCCCTTCTACTTTTGAATTATCGCCGTCATGTTGCGAAGAATACGACCCGACATTCTTCCATCTTCGCCGACAAGAGCATCAACATGCGATGGATGTTGTTTCCAGTTTGCGAAAACAAAAACTAACTAGAGACAAAGGGAAAGAGAGTGCTGGAGCTGATGCTAGTTGTTTCCCATTGGTATGTGTACCACCGAAGGCTCATCCACGTTTTATTGCTTGTCGTTTGATGCTTCATCTATCACCAATGGATGCTGCCATTCGAAGAGCGTTGCTATTTGCACTATGTGGTGGCGCTTGGTTCCCCCCCTCGGAACCGGTGAAGAAAGTAGAAGTCGAAGACGACATCATAATGCCCTCGAGCTCCGACGCTAGTGCTGGTCAGAGTTCCTTTGCACGAGGTAGATCTATCGGTGATGTTCCAATCATGACACGTAGCAGACGATCTGGCAACTCGCCATCCAATCCTTTCCAGAAACGGGCCATGTTTAATGAGGGCGACTCAAGTACGCCCTTTTCGGCTGAAGTTGTAGCAGCATCATCGGTTTCATTTTTGGAAGAGCTCCAGCTTTTGACACTGCAAGTTCACACTCTTGAAGAGTGTGCTTCTCTCCATCGTTTACAGCCCGATTTAGACGATGAAGCAAAATCGCTTTCTTCTGGACTTTCTATCAATTCTTACCTTGGTCGACTTGTACATGTGCCAGAAAGTCTTCTTGACGTCTGGGCGTTACGTCAATTTCCAAATGGTCCTTTGAAGTCAAAGGGCAGTGGCGAATGTCGAGGCTCTATTCTGGGTCTTTTGATTGCACTTTACGAATACAGGGGAGATCATGGCGCTGGGTCAAATGGTGGGCAAGAGGAAGCAGGAGAAGGTCATGGAGGTGCAAGGGCATTGACTAGCAGTGGACTCAAATGGCTCTTGCGATTTGTCAATGCCCTAGTCGATGGAGCGCCCAGTGTTGCCACCGCTGTGAAGAGTGCAACAACTGGCGTTCCGTTGAAGCAATCGACACCATCATCTATTCCAGGGACAGAATCGAACGGAACGACAATATGGTCAATCGACGAGACAGTGCGAGTGACTATTAGTGGTATGCTTTCAAATCTCCCCGATCTCTGGCCGAAAGCAGCAGATGACAAAATGCAAAAAGAAGCTTCTGCAAATGAAGAGAAAAAAGAACGTGGCAAGATTGCCCAGCAGCGAATGCTTGAAATGATGAGGAAGAAACAGAGTGCGTTTGAAAAGAAGATGGGAACTTCGGATAAAGGTAGTGTTAAGGATCAATTGGAACAAGCAGAAGATGACTTGTGTATCATCTGCAGGTGCGATGATGCTGACGGGGGAAATAATGGCCCGCTAGGATATCTTGGTCACGTGCAACGATCACGAGTTGCACAGATGCGTGCATGTTGCGAAGGGATTGGCAAAGCAAACGAAGGAATCGAAAGCCAATCATTGTATCAAAAATATCGTGTTGTGGGGCATATGGGCTGCCAGGTTCGGGAGACAGAAGCAATGGATTCTAAACCATTGTGTTGTCTGAAGCGAGGAACGATTGTTTCGGTACTGAAAAGTACTGTATCAGATAAATATGACATCATATCGAGACGCGTTCTAGTTAATCACACATGCAAAGACACAGGAAAGGTTACTAAAGGTTGGGCAAGCATGCAATCGTCACAGGGTTATGTTATTCTCAGCCCACTTGCATCACTATGCTATGAGAACACAAGATGGGGTAGTACGAGACCAATTTTCCGTCTATGCGGTCATGCTGCTCATCTCAAATGTGTTGAAGCGCATACTCTATCACTACATCAACGGGCAGCTGGAGATCAGCCATTTGATGGACGGTTTGCAGCAAATATTGATGACGGAGAATTTTTATGTCCGTTGTGTAAACAACTATCGAATATTTTGGTTCCAATAGATGGATGTGCTACGGAAGGAGATGCCAGTGAAGAAAAAGAAAATACTGATGCAGTGCCGCACGACCCAAATTGTATCGAAGAGACAGTACAGGACCTTTTCACTAGAGGAACCTTTCTGGGAGAGAAAGAGGCCGACTCTTACAGCGTGATCGGGACGAAAGCGTTAGCAAACTTTGGCACCCATCTGATGCAAGCAATGATTGTGCCTTGGGAACGTGCGGGGTCAAAGAAAAGAAAGAGTCGAAAATGGGATCCTTCAATCCTGCGATGGGATTACGAGGAGTCGCCGGACGTTCCGGCAACTGTTGGTAGTCTTTTACGGCTTCTTCGACAGCAGCATATCGCATGGGCTGGAGTTGGTCATAGTGCTGCTGCTGCAGAGGCTGCCGTGCGAGGTGTCGAGGAAGTCCTTCCATTTGGCATCTTCTCAAAAACAGACGAACCGTGGCCTGGCTACAAGAAAGACAAAGAAAATGACCCAATGCTCCTTGAACTGACGAGGACCATGACTGGAACTTCGGGTCTTTTCGAAGTGTTGATGTTTGAAATGATTGAGCAACTAGGTGGGAAATTTGATGGGGCTGGGCCTTCAATTGTAGCCAAGTGTTTGGCGGATATTCTTTGCGGACATAGTTGGATGCAAGGCATGAAAGACGCCCGTAACGGGCTCATTGATGACAAGGAGCGAGATAGGTTGGCGCTTTGGAGCCAGGCTACTGCATTGATGTCTGCTATGCCGTGCCACGTAGCAAGAGACGGAATGCTCTCACAACGTCACGAGGCACGCGCCACAGCTGCAGAAATGTGGGTATCGAAAGGTTTGGGATCCAAGTCAGACGTTAGTGGTAATCCACCAATACCGTTGTCTGTGAAGAAAACGGGAAAAACTGTTTTGCCCCAACCAACTATGGAACGAAACTGGGGAAGTTTAGATCCTACGGCGAAAAGCGAGGTAGACGCAACCGTGCCTTTCAGACCTGCGGCTGCTACTGCCTTTCTGTACACTCCCTTACTAGCATGGGATTTAAATGTTTTAGCTGGAGCTGTATTTTCATCGATACTGGCTAATGCGAACAACGTCCAACTGACAAGTGAAGAGATACTTCAATGCGGTAGGCTGCTGATCACCGGACGAATGATCCAAGCCTTGATTACACCTGGTGGCTTTGACTCTGTTGATGGCATGGAAATCGACGAAGAAGACGAAGAAGGGAGATGGAATCCCAGCGAAATGCAAACTGAATTTGAGGCTTTGGTCAGTCTATATTCTCACTGCAAGGCAAGGGTCTCGTCTCATTCGCTAGACAACGATGCAAAGCTGGAGGAATACACCGACGTTTCATCGCCATCGAACCTTTTTGGAAATGTAGGAAGAGCAATCCTTCCATTTGCCCGTTCTATTGTTTTGTTGATGCGCGCATGCTATGCTGCTACAAAGAGTCGCAATCGAAGAAAAGGAACGTCCACCGACGGCCCCGATTCTGCATCTACAAGGGCATTCGAAGAATTTCTGGATGGCACGGAGACAATGGCTTCAAGTGATGGACTGTTCATACTGAGAGAGATGGGAGCTCCAATGCCATCCGCAATAGTAAATGAAGCCAATCCTTATTGGAAAATCATAAATCGATGGCTAACCGGCGTGATTGGGTTGGAAAGACATCACGGGTCATCCGGAAAGTCAGTCCTACCTACCTTGTACCCACCCGCTGGTTCATCCCAAGATGATACATGGATGGCAATCGATTCACACGAGGAAAGTCCTACTACTGGTACAGCAGAGAACAAAGTCGCCATTGGGGACTATGAGAAAATGGATTCTCTCACGAAAGCTCCAAATCCCATCGATCGTCATTCACCAGTGAACGAAGACCCGAGAATTGGAATGGCAGCAGTAGCTCAGTACTTCAATGATGGTCTCGGCGAGGACTCTGATGAAGAATTGATTGAAGAAATGGAAATGGAAGACGACGAAGCTCTGATTGGCCTTGTCGATCAAGTAGCAAATGCAGTGACAGGGATCGAAGAGTCGAGTGACGACCTCAGCAGTTCTGGTTCCGACGAAGGTGAAAACCAGAATACATCCCATTTGTTCGCTGGTCTCGGAGAATCTCCGATAATTTCTTACCAACCAAGTTTACTAGGTCAAGCCGTTGTGGGACCTGGCAAACGAGGATCGATGCTTGAATCCGGAGCTTCCAGTTCTGGCATGTCCGATTTGAGTCATCTTGGACTCGTGCATTGCAAAGACACGCCAACCTTTAGTTTGATTCGTCTACCTAAGTCGTTTGTGGAACTCTACGGCATTGTAAGCAAGGTCAAGGGCCGAGAAGAATCTGCATCCCTGGAGGACTCGGACGATGCCGGCAACGCGGAAACCGCCATTTGCTTGCTGACCGGAACCGTGATGCGATCGGGACTGCCGCGTCGTCCCTACCACAGATCCCAGCGCCCACCCGGGGCCTGCACGATACACGCCAGGAAGAACGGCTCCGGCATTGGGATTTTCTTTCTGGTCCAGAAGTGCACGGTGCTTCTGATGCACAACAACAAGTCGGCTTATTCGGCCAGTCTCTACGTCGACGAACACGGGGAGGAAGATCCCGGCCTCCGGCGCGGTCGGCCTCTGTTCCTGAACGACGCCCGCCTCCGCGCCCTCGAACAGCTCTGGAGACAGCAAGGAATTCCGCGCAAGGTAGCCCAGATTCGATCCACTTCGGACAGGGTCATCCGAGACAACTGGTATTAACATCGATCGATTCGTGAAAGAGCGGGCGATGCCAGCCAACTCCCGAGCGACACACACACACACACACACACACACACACACACGCACACCTATTATAATAGAAACCTAATTAGATTTTCATTTGAAAAGGATTAAGTACGGTTGTCTTATAACAAAAAAAGACTGATGCGCACTGTGCCGTGCTTCTATGCGCAAGAAAATGAGAAGTGGAGTATGCATAACCTGTGCTTCAATTCTTCTTCTCAAGTGCTACTACTAGTAGTGCTACCTACCATTACCAGAGGCTTGTATAGGATTGCATAAGATAGAGCAAAGCCCGCAATAACTCTGAGTGTTCTATACCAGAAGAAAAGAACAAGAAATAGTGATCTAATTCTATTAGCTAATACTTTAAGCTAATTCTATTAGCTTACTATCTGTTGAATAATAGAAAGGGTTTTATTCCACATGCCACAAGTAGAGACATGTAGAGACATGCATCGACGTGATTCTGCGGTACCAGGTACTGTACGTGGTATTCTACCGCGGTTCTGTTGGCAATATTGGCAACAATACAGTATTGGCAATAGCCATAGCAACTCGTACCTATTTACGAGTACATTAGTAGATACTTAACGTACGTTGAGAGAGAGAATGTTTTCGGAAGCTCAACGAGTCTTCTTGGATGCAGAAAGAAAACGGAGAATACAGTAACAGGCAGCAGGAACACCAAGGTAATCCTGCTTAACCCGCTCCGGCCAGTCCAAACAAGTTCCATACCGATTGTTTCGTCTCGACACCGCCGAGCAAAGATCATCACACTGCTGCCACCTAGAGAAGAGGGCAAGAAGAAAAAGATCCCGGCCGCATTGGATTGAACTGATTTCTTCCTTCCATGTCCCCTCCTTCAACACAGCCGCCGTTGTTTAGCTCTCTGGCCTCTATCTTCCGGGACGTTGGGTTGTACCACCGGCAGCGCGAGATGGTCCTCGATCTCAAAGAAAGCCTCGGCGATATCTGGCAAGCCGAGGACGCCGCCTGTGCTTTTGACGAAGGAAAGATTCGATCTCTGTCGTGGCCGGTCGAGGACGGCGAAGAAAGCATCGACGGCGACGAAGACGAAGAGGGAGACGAGAACACCGACGATGAGAGCAAAACCAGTGGCTCTGGCCAGAGCCAGAACGATAGTGACAGTGACAGTGACAGTGATAGCGAAAGCAACACGGACGGCTTGGAGGTCGTCTTTCGAAACGAGTCCCCCGCACCCCTCGTGTTGTGCTGGGTCTCGGAATCCGGGAAGCTCCACCACTTCTACCGGCTCGAGCCGTCCTCGCTGACGCAAACGGTAACACAGGACGCGAGGGCTTCTTTTCGACGCCTGAAAACAGACCACCTGGAGCACACCCATCCCGGACACGCCTTTTGTCTCGGGTACGCCGGGAGCGACACGGAGGCGGAGCAAGTCCGATCCTCGAGATCCTTCTTTCGTCGAGACTGGGGAGACAAACGCAGCGGATCGGGCAGGGGCTGCAACGGAGAGGGGCAAATCGGTGCCGACGAAGACACCAGCGCCTCGTCGTCCATTGCGGTTGGCGGGTACCGGCCCTTTGCTCCCTCGTCCTCGTCCTCCTCCTCCTCCTCATCTTCCTCGTCGTCGGTGTTGTCGCGTCGCATCCAGTTGGTCACCATATCGCACGTGGCAACGAACGAAGGCCAGCCCGGGGCCCGGTGTCTTCGCCGGCGGCTGCGGGGGAGTCTGTCCTGCTTGAAGGCACGAGCCTGGTGCCTGGATCCGTGGAGGCGATCCGCGATGCACGGCAAACGCAGCGATAGCGACAGCGAGGACGACGGCGACATCGAAACGGGCACCGAAACCCACCGTCGATCGCTGGACCCGAGGGGATGGAGGGTGGAGGCCAGGTGGGTCCGGACCGAGTCCAAGCCCCTCGACACCACCGCAAAGGTGTACGAGGAGGTCGTGCTCGGTGGGTGGCCCTGCTGCCTGGAACCCAACTGGAGCGGCGGCGACACCGTTTCGGCCCGGAAGCTGGAGCGGGACATTCGCGCCGCCGCCGCGCTGCTGCCCCCCCACGCCAGGGCCCACCTGCGGAAACACTGCCGGATCTGGGTGAACCGGTCGCTCGAGTGGGGGCCCAGCGACTGCCCCGTGAAGGGCCGGGGGTGCTGCTACCACCCCGGCAGGGTCTGGCTGACCCGGAACGGTCTCTCGGCAAAGAAACACATGTGCGTGGAGGTCAACGACGCTCCCAATTACCGCAAGGACTGCGATCTGTGGGGGATCGGTGGCGTGATGCTCCACGAGCTGAGCCACGCCTACCACCACGGAATGGTGCCCGATGGATACAAGAACAAGGAAATTCAAGAATGCTACGAGCTGGCCATGAAGGAGGGACTGTACGATCGCGTCAAGTACCACAGTAACTGCAGCAGCAGTAGCAGCAGCAGCAACGGCAACAAACCCGACGGGGCACCGAAACGGACCATTTCGACCGCCAGGGCCTATGCCTGCACGAACGCAATGGAATACTTTGCGGAGCTCTCCGCGGCGTTTCTTGGCGGCCTCGACGACACGAACGAATACAACAAGTGGTATCCCTTCAACCGGAAACAACTCCAGAAGCACGACCCAAGAGCGTATTCCTTGTTGTCGCGCCTGTGGAAGGTCGATGTGGGGCTGACGCACAGCCACTAATAAACGTTTCAATGCTAGTGGTTGGAAAACAGAATCCTATACTTCCTTCCACCAGAGATAAATAGCATCTCGCCGAACGCCGTTGTTATTGCTTCATTCATCGAAGGTGAGCAAGGGAAAGGAAGGAAATGCTCCGTCGATTCTTTTACGTTGAACGAACACCGTGGTGGTAGATTTTCGCTCTTTTGTTTTGTGTGAGCTCGTGTTTGTTTTTGGCTTTTTGTTTGAACAAGGAATTGCAAAAGAGCAGTGATCGGAGTCGAACTGGTTCTGCAGTACCGACGATCCGCACCGTTTGATTGCTGCTCTCTTCGCATCGATTATTTTTTCTAATTGATGCCAGAACGCATTCCGAGAATAGACGCTGTGGTATCCATAATACCGATCACCTGCCTTTTGTATTGCCCGGTCCGAGAAGCTTATCGCAACCGTGACAGTTACGAGGCAGACAATTCAGTTAAATTCGTTTCTTCATCACAGCAATCTTTTGGATTTTCAACTAACGAATCGGTTTTTTCTTGTTGCATGATCGAAGATGTGTAATACTTCCAGATTCCGCATATCCACTCTGTAGTGTAGTGTGAGTAAAGCTTGTCCTTCTACTTGGACAGATTCCGAGACTTACAAAGACTCAGAATGATAGGGATGGGTTCGATACGTATGTCATCATTTTGTTTGAATGAGGTTTCAGCGAAGGTTAACCAAAGGATTCAGTTGGATTTTGCGCACAAAACATGGGGTTAAAATCCCAGCTGTACAGGATCAGGTTGTCGATGCAGAGACAAAGCTCTGTAGGGAAGAAACTAGATCCAGAATTGAGTAGTGAAGAAACGTGTTAACGATGCACAACATTATTCGTTGTAAAACAAGATCTATTCGCGTTTATGTCATCGAACAGTTTCGCATTTGGCATTCCAGAGGTCCGACAACAAGCCACTTAGGACTTTTTGTTATTGTTGCTTTCCGTCATGGTTCGCGTAGGTCCATCTTCTGAAGTTAACGCTCATCATTGTGTGTTGTCTCAAAATCCTATCAGGCTTCTTCCGTTTCAACCTTGGCGTTTGTGTTTTAGATTAGATCCATCCCCTGCGGCTCCATCCCGGTAAATACTCTCGTCCCGAAGACCTAGTTTCTTTTTCCATTGCACTCTCTTCGATCCAAAAGGAAGGAGAGAAAGAAAAATAATGGTGTTAGCCGTCGTTTCAAAACAATAGCGTGAATTCATCAAGTGCGCGATAGACAACGAGAGCAGATTCTCATAGATGCAGAAAATGAGCGCCAACGAATGGAGAGCACACGAACGCACGCACCTTTGTGTTATACCATCGTCGAGCCCGAAGCGCTCTTGGCGATTGGCTATATGACGTCCACCACAAGAAGATTAGGACTGTGACGCAAAGAAGCGGCACCCATGAGCCCTCCGAATCATCTTCGATAGTTGTCATGTTCCTGTTGTTATTGGTTTTCGATACGTTTTGTCTTGCTTTTGTCGACGATGTCTGACAACAGCACTACCTACCTCGTACGTACCGTACGGAAGTAGCCTCTGTTTCATTGATTTCAGTAACTGCTGTAAGGTACCACCAGTACCGTACTTTCTGTTGAGTATGTACTATTCGCCTCCAGAACAAAATCCAAAATCTACATCCCATTTTAAAAAATTCAAAACCACACCGGATGAATTTTTCATTTTTAATCATCGCCTGAACTCGTGGATATACATCATATGTTTAATACATAGCATGAATATGTATACAGCCATGTCGTTTACAAGCCCTGCTTCGACCGTTTAGCGATTGCTCAACGCAACTTCGACACTTTACTTACTGCGCTCGAGGCTTAACTAAATTCGGGTATCGACCAAAACCCAAAACCACTCTGTTGGTTGTTCATTTCAACCGTGGTCTGTCTTGAATGGTTGATCGATCGACCCATTGACCTATCCCTGCTCCCTAACATTGAATGACTGCTTCAATTAGTATCCATGAATACATGTGCAGTAACATACAAAAGAATGCTACAAAGAAAAGAGAGCAATGTGAAAAAGAGCATAACTAGCGTCGTTTTCATTATCATCACTACCACCATTCATACCGCTGTTACACACAAAAAAGTTTATCTTGACTTCATCCAGAAAAATGGACACGTCGCCGAATAACCGCAGACCAACTGTACAAGAGGTATGGCAATCGAGACTCGACAGTGAACTTACCAAATATTTCGTAGAAAAATCCAACATATCAAGTCCTACATCTCAGATAACTGGTGATCACAAAGTTTACGACAAACTGATAGCTACAATTTCAAGTCCAACATGCCAGGTAACAGGGGATGATAGCGTCAATGAAATCTCAATAGCTACTGCATCTACTCCGACTTCTCAGATGATTGGAAACTGCGATACTAGATCTTACCAAACAAAAGCGTCCACATCAAATCCGACGTCTCAGATGAACGGTGAACTTAAATCTCACGAAAGAAAAGCTACCGCATCAACAAGTCCAATGTCTGAGATTAAAACTAATGATTGCAACTCTAATGAGAGAAACACTGGAGCATCAATGTCAAAGTCTTATGAACCGGGTCATTGCAAGTCACAAAAAGCAAGAGCTGCCATATCAAATACAACGTCTCACATTTATGGTGATTACAAATCTATGGAAACAAAACCCACAGTATCGAATTCAAAGTCTCGTTTACCACCTGATGATAAAAAACCTCATCCAACAAAAGCTACTAAATCAAGTTTGATGTCTCAGACAAATAGTGATGGTAAAGCTCACAAATTCAAAGATACCATATCAGGCACAAGCTTTACACTAGCTTGCGACTATAAATCCCACAAAACAAAGGTTACGATATCAAGCCCAACGTCTCCAACGACCCCCGATCAAACATTTTATCCGGTTCTTTACACTTCTTCTTCTATAACGAATGGTTCACAACATGTGCACTCCGAGTCCGAGACGGGAACCTTGGCTTCTATTTGCAGCGCACAGACAAAAAAGACAGCCACCACTAGCAAAAACATTACCACACGATTGAAACGGTCGAAGCCATCGACAAATAGAAAGATGGAACTTCTTGTGAAGGAGGGCATCGAATTCTACAAAAACGAGCAATACGCGAACGCCTTGAAATCCTTCAACACGGTTTTGAAGTCCCAAATGCTTTGCAGCTCAACCGAACGCGACGATGATCCGCTCATAGCAAATACACTGGCAAACATTGGATGCGTGTACCTGCGTCAAAACCGGCACCAGCTTGCGGTCGAATCCCTCCAGGAATGTGTGCAGATGATGCTCCGCCTGAAGGCGAGTGGCGGGATTGACGATGACTCGCCAACGAAAGCGTCTCTGGCGGGGGTCCTGAACAATATTGGAACCGCCAAGTCCCTCCAGGGAGATCACCAAGCAGGTCTCCCTTACTACTGGGGGGCACTCAGAGACGCGATGGCGGTCAGAAAACGCAACGGCGAGAACAGTTCCACTACTAAAAACAAGAAAGAAATAGCTAACGCATGTTATAACATCGGAAGGGTAAGTATGTTTCAACAAGAGTATTCCATCGCAAAGAACATGCTGAAGGAATCGCTCCGCTTGGAAAAGGAACTCTATGGAAACCAGAGCATAGAAACCGTCGACACTCTGAACCTAATCGGATTCGTGCACTACCGCACAAAATCCTTCAATGATGCCGTCCTTGCGTTCACGGAAGCCCTTTCGATCACAACGGCCGTGTACGGTTCTGTGCACGGAACTGTGGCAGTTTCGCTCCTCAACGTCGGCATGGTGCTCGAGAAAGAGGAGGACCTGGTCGGGGCCCTTAGGTGCTTCAGCACGGCGGAAGAAATTGGTACGAGACTCGGCCTTGGAAGGGACGATCGCTGCATGCGCACAGCCACGGAGAGTGCGAGCAAGATTCGTCGGGACCTCTTTTCGCCGTCGTCGCCGGTACAGACAGAAGAACGGTCTCCGTCAAACTCCTCCTCCAATCCGAATGACAGGGATGCCGAGGCGAGAACACCTACTGCTGAGATCCCGGTCATCCGAAGCGAGAAGAAACGTTCGCATTCTAATAAAACGCCTTCACCACGCGCCGAAATCAACAAGTACGATTCTCGATCAAAGCCTCGAGCCCCGAAATCACACACACGAAACGAGTATTCGGAGAGGTTCAATGAGGAAGAACCAACCGATTATCGAGAAGATCCATTCTGGGAGGCCGATAATGCTTCCATTGTGGCGGAAAGGCGTGAGGTTTGATTTTATTCTAATTCATTTGAATTTTTACCGAAAAAATGGTTTCAGCTGACGGTTTTCCAATTTACACAAAACTATCATTGGAGCTATATCAATACTTCTAGTTTGGATGAAATCCACAGTAGGATCAGAAATATGGAATTGTATTCCCGTCCCTCAGAAACGAATTGTTGCCCCAAATCGAAGTAACCCCAAACGCACACAGAGAAGATCGGCTTCAACGCAATCGAATCGGTTTCGATCCACCTATTGCTTTTTTGAGGCGTCCTTGTTGTCGTCCGTACCGTACATCCCCTCTTGCAGCCAAACATCCTCGTCGGTTTTCTTGATGTTTCTCCTCCCGCTCTTGCCGCCCGTGTCCGCCAGTGTCCGAGCCTTCCTTCTTGTCACCCTCCCCTCCATTTCCTTCCACATGGGTTGCAGGTCCTCCTCGGACTCAATCGTGCGGGTTTCCAGTAGCTTTCCCCGGAAACGGTTCTCGAGCTTGTCGAGCTGCTGCTTCCGCCACTCGTTCCCCAGCGACTGCGGCCTTGGGGGTGGCTTCTCCGACGACGAACCGGACCTGTCGTCGCTAAACGCTCTGTGTGAAAGGGAAACGGTTTGGTTGGCGAACTCAGCCGGCTGAAACTCCGCTGCTCTCCTAGATACAATAGACCGCGAGATCTGTATCGAAAGCAACTGCCTCAGTCTCTTCGTCGCCATGGTGGCCGATTGCAAGATGAAGCACTGCTTGTAGAACGGATTTTTTGGATATCGGATATTGTGTTCTGCAACGGTCGAAGAAATCAAAAAGGACTCTGGTGGAACCGATCGAAGATAGATGGAATAGGCGATGGAATAAAAAGCAATGGGTTGCTTTATTTGGTTCCAGTCGTTCGATGCGAGGGGTGCACCTTTTCACAGCTGAGGTTGGTCTTGCGACGACTACGGTACGGTAGATGTAGTAGTAGATAGCAACATGTTTTCACCTTCGCTGATGATGCGGGCAGGGATGCTTTTTAAAAAGCTTTGTTCGTCGTTTAAAGCAGGGATTCGGATCGAACGAGTCGATAAATCGATAAAATCTATCTAAAAGCAACTGATTGCTTGGTGAGATTCCGAGCCCGCCAGAAAATAAACTACCGTACTATACCAGCTAATAGCAATAGCAATAGCAATAGCAATACTGTATCTTTAGCTGTAGCAGCTCTAGCTTCAGTTCTTGATCTAGATCTAGGTCTACATCTTACTCTTGCTCTAGCTCTAGCT
>CAACVS010000231.1:31216-60784 GCA_900660405.1 Pseudo-nitzschia multistriata | reverse complement strand
ACCAGCAACGATTGGTGGTGCTGGAGCTTCTTGTTGCTGCTGCTGTCCCTGTCTTGTTAAAACCATCTTGTTGGGGAATCGACGTTGTTCTTTTTGCGGATCGATGTTGTGGAGGAATCGACGTTGTTCTTTTTGTGGTGCTGTCGGAATCGATGCCGGAAACTACACGTGATTTGCTGCATGCAAATCGATGCCGGTAACAACACGCGTTTCGCTGCATTCCAACCAGTTCCTCCCCCGGGGAAGGGGGGGGGGGGGTTCTCAGGGTTCTCAACTTTTAATTCCTGTTGACATGATTCCTCCAGAAGAGGTTCTTCCATGGTATCGATGCCCTTTTAGTGAGGATGCTAGCTAGTAGATAAGAATTCCGACCAGCACTTCAGATTTTGTATAGTGAGCCTTTGGATTTGTTTTGGCGGGCTCCCCTGGCTCTTTCTGACACTTTAGATTTGTTTTGGCGCGCTCGCTGGCACCATGTGTTCTCAATATTTGGCGAGAATTCAGTTATTTTTCTGTTAATTTGAAGCAAAATTCCATATTCCTAAATTAAGCACATGTAGTGTGCCATAATTCATTATCTATGATTCTATGCCTTTACATACTTATTCCCGTAGAGTCATAGACTCGATTTATGTCAGCATAGATTCTATGTTTACGGGAATGACCCAATGACTACTTTGACTAAAAATTATATACGTACGTACAGTAATCGAATTTTTGAATCCTACCAAAATAGTTTTGCTCGCATGTGCAAAATAGTTTAGCTCGCATGTGCACAATGTAGCCCTGGTACAAGTCAAATTTTAATCCCACAAGTCATTACACGGTAATTAGATGGCAGCTAATCCACGCATATGTATAATTTAACCGTATAACTGTTTTAGTCCCGAACTGACAGTTTGGGCAATAACTTTTTTCCCAATGGACGCTTAAGTATGATAAGCACATGGTTAAAAAGAGAATTCAAAGAGCTTTCGAATGCGGTGGGGGAGTACGGCATCCGACGAATATTGACTGATATTCGTTTATGTATATCTTGAATTGCTAATGTACGGTTTAAACTGTCTTTTTTTGCTTGGCCCACGCATACGATACTACTATTAAAATAAATAGATTCTCAAATACGTAATATCTACTACTACCTACTATTGATTTCCAATTTTATTCTAGATCCTCACCTGATGAACCCTGGTGCTGGTGGTGAATCACCTAAACCATGCTCAAGCAGAGAAGCTATAAGTGCTGGATCAATGTAGCTATTCTGCTTTTTCCTTTTTGGTTTATTACTACCTCTAGTACTACTACTAGTAGTATTGCTACTGCTACATCTCTTGAATTACTGCTCTCCCTCATGTACCTCTCTCTCATCTTTGTCTCTAACTCCTTCGTCCCTGTAGTAGTGGGATCCTTGTGTAGTACTAGCTTTGCTACTTTCTCACATAATTCATTGAATAAGTCCTTTCCTTTGTCCATCCAACTATCCCTATTGCCACTCTCAGCATTGCAATACCTTTTCTTCCTGTGGCAGATCTCAGGATTTATCTTCCTCTGCTTTTGGTTCTCCTCCTAAACATGGTGTTCATTGAAGATCAATACTAAAGCAAATGCCTCATTGGTGACTAAAAGATCTCACTGTGCAAATCTTTGTTTTTCCTTTGCTTGAAATTACTTTTTGCTGGATTGATGTCAGGCAAGAAGATTCTGGTCACAAAATAATAGAATTCTTCATTCCTTGTATCCCTGTATTTCCTATAGTCAGGATTAATGCYCCCCCAGCCACTGTAGTGGTCTGGGTGTTCAACCACTCCAACAGTACCTGGGAAGGAGACTGGTGCTCTGTTCTTATCATAGTAATTAGCTATGTTCAGATAACAAATCATATGAAGTAACAACATACTTGTGATAGTGCAGAAAATAATAGTAGTGTACTACAAAGGCAACCAAAAGCAACTTTTTATCAAGCCAAGCCAAGGTTTGTGAATTATGTTGCAACATGCCAAGTAGTACTATGACTACCTTTTCCTTGAAAAATTCACAGAAAGCTGGTGGTGTGATATCTTTTGAAATGTTGACCCTCTCCATATCCACTGCCTTCTTCATAATGTGAGCGGTAACTCTATTATTGACAGGGAACTTCACCTTGTTGTACCTGTACTTTTTTACAAAACTTTTCAGTTGCCCTTCCACCATGTCAAGCATATTGTTCAAAACTTTAATGTCTCTTTTTGAAAGGATGGTAGACTTGTTGCCACTAAGAAGATAACTTACTTTTTAAGGTTCTTCTTTGTTGTATTAGGTCAACTCTTCTAGTGCTTGTGACTTCTGTTGTTTTTGTGGTCCACTCTGCTGCTCCTGTTTTACAATCTGCTCCTTCATTATTTACTGCATCATCTGAAGCATCATTTGTTGGATGGGAAGAGCAGCTGGAATAACATCACTGTTATTGTTGACATAATTGTTAGTTGGCCTAGCAGGTAATGAAAGTTTCATTCAATGCTAGGCAACTACTTGTCCCAATAGGTTTCTGCATACTAAGTTCTTCTCCATCAACAATGAAAGTTCTACCACCCAGACAATTGTCCTCTCCTCATACTGTAGAAAGTGTATTATGGTGTAAATGAGAGGTCAAATTGTCTTTAAGGCAGTCAACATGATCAAATTACTGGTAGGACATTCCATTCTATTTAACACCTTTGATTCTGAATTCACATTACATTACAAGAACTTCAATTTCTATGATCTTGATTTATTACAGGGATTTTGATTTCTATTTTTAGTGAATAGATGGCAAAGACATGTGGACAACTCAGGAGACGAGGAGGAAGCTAGTAGAGGTCCTGGTTGATTCTCCTCAGCTTTCCCTACTACTAACATGTACTGCATTCCGAGCACTCTCCTGCTGCACAGTTAAAACACATGCAATGTTAGACTCACTATCAATGCCAAGCTAGCATGTCAAAGAAGCAGCTGATTCTTCACCATAATAACAACAGTACTACATGAAAATGATAACTGTGAAAACAATAACAACTTCAGGTATGGTGTTTTTCTGGTTGATTTGAGCCTACTAGTAGTTGAATTGGTACTGCTGTATTTCCCTCTTCAAACAGCATTATGAAGTTGGTGCCTTCACTACTACAGCCATTGATATTATTCCACTGATAATACTAGATCATCTTCCTGTAAAAACAAGAATTGTACCCTACTAGCTCTCCGGGCTCAGGAGGAAACAATAAAGAAATCATTCAATAGTGCTTATCATGAGGCCTGCAGACACTAATTTAGTAGTGCCAGCTAGGTAACACAGAGAGGAAGTACTAACAATAGCAGATGGTGTTTTGGTAGTCAGTCCCAAACAGTTGTTTGTATGCTTGCCAGCGTCATTGCTCAGTGGACACTTTTTCGAACAGCCTCACAGGCCCTTTTTGGATAGTTTTTCCAAAATAGAGATATAGTTTGATACGTAGATAGACACTCAGATTGTTTTCGAGGGAAATCTAGCACTTATCAGTAGAATCATTTGTAGTGGACAGACAATATACGTTTCAGATCAGTTGAGTACCACAGTCATAACTCAATTATTTTTACAGTGCTCCAAGCACGAGTAATACCAGCCCTGCCGTTGTTTTTATTCTTCTAAAACGAAATGGGACACAAGGTCCATCATGAATCCAGCCTCGTATCTATTCCCCCAGCATTTTCCAAACTAAATAGCTCTGCAGAACGTTGTAGATTCTGTACCACATTTTTGAATATCAATTTGAATTTCACTACTTCAAATACCCAGTTGTTACCTGATTCAATTGATCTGAAACGCATAGTAACTCCAATATGTTGGATAGATTTGACTTTACGACATGAGTGTAGCAAACAAGTTATTTCCAGTTTCTGTACCTTCGCTGACCGGTGCATCACCTTCGATTTCTTTCTTGACGTCTCCACTTTTTGAGACCTCGTTTGAAACGCCTCTTGTTTTCGTAAGAAAGTGAGCTTCTTCATTATTCTCTTTCTTAGCACTCTGCCTTGATTTTTTTGCGTTTGATGACTCTTTAGATCCGTCGACAGCAGTTTCTCTCCTTTCGACGTCATCAATGGTTGCGGCAAGAAACCCAGTGTTGTCTTTCTCATTACGATCTCCTATCAATGCCTTCATTTGTTGCACCACAGCTTCGAGTTGCTCTTCACATTGACCTCTTACCTTGACGATCAATGTTTTCTTATCAATGTCAATCTTACATTCGAAGTCCTCTTCTAAAGAACGAGCGACCTCTCCCCTTTGCCCAAGAATTGCGCCAATGTCATTTCCTCGTTCTAATGTGAGTGTTACAATTTGCGCTGATTCTGATTCAACTCGGAAGGCGTCACGATCATTTTGTATCAATTCCTTCATTTTTTCCACCGCGGCTTCTCGTTTCTCTCCATGTTGACCTCTTACCGTAACGATCAACGTTTTCTTATCTATTTGGATCTTACAGTCAAAGTCTTGTTCAAGAGAACGAGCAGTTACTCCTTTCTGCCCAAGAATCGTGGCAATGTCCTTTCCTCGTTGCAACGTTAATGTTGTAATTAGCGCTGGATTGGATTCATCTCGTAAGGCTAACCATTTGTCGATCGCCTCTTTCGCCTCTCTCACTCTTGATTCTTCTCCTACGATAACAAAATTGTGATCAGCTGTTCTAACTTGTCGAATCTCCACGCCATATTTTGTAGCCAGTCCTTTCACATGCGATCCACCCTTTCCAAAAAAGGGAGGCAATTCTTCGTCTGGTATACACAAGAGAACACTTTCCTTTCGAGCCTTTTCAAAGGAAGCGACGACATCCTCGCGACATTCTTGAAGAACCTCTGGAGAGTCACCAAGTATCGTTATTGTTTGCGACTTGATCGAAAAATCGATCTTACAAGTTGGATGATTGGATCTGAGGACGGAAATGATACCGCCTTTCTTACCAATACTCATCTGAAGTATAGAGGAATCTAGGATTTCAAGTTCAAAAACGTACGTAAGTCGTTCAGCTTCTTTGATTTTGACATTCATCAGTTCTGTAGCCTTTTCCACTTTTGATTCATCAGAGGATCTGATCACAATTATACCAAGGTCTCGATCTAGATAGATAGATACACCACTGATTTCAGCGGAAATTGTGCTAAGCACAGAAGCTGAATCTATAGACTCATACAGAGGCTTCGCAATCTTCAATCGATTTAGTTGATTCGGCAGAACAAAATCCAGGAATCCGTACATTTGGTTCTTCGTCCTTTCGACATCACTGCGCTTACCCCTGATAAGTATGGATTGTGTCTCTGCATCAATTTCGACCTTCGTCCCAAAAGTCTTTTCCATTCGTTCGAAGTGGGAGGGATCACGTGTGGCATTATTGACCCTAGAAAATTGCAAGGCATCGACTTCAATCGATGCCGTGTATACGCCCGTCAACATTTCGTTAAGTAGGGATACAGCATCACGAACATTTTGGAATCTGCCCCTTACTACAACCTCGTCTTCTTTGGTTGTCATCGTCACACCTATTTCTTGGCATATTTTCTTCGTGTACCCTTTCATTTTCAAGGTGGACATTTGTTCCTCACTCATAGGTACACTTTGCATAATTTGTGCGGACGCGACAATTTTCTCTATCTCCACCCTACAACCTGCTACATCATCGTTAAGACCTCTGATGGTCAAAACATTTGATGACTTTGAAACGTCAATCGTCAAGCCATCATATTTTTGAAGAAGCTGATTCAGGTTCTTTCCTCCTTTTCCGATAACTGAACCAATAATTTTTTTGTTGATTTCAAGTCTCGCCAAACAATAATCGCCACCGCCTTTAAGGTATTGGTCCAATTTTTTTGTAGCTTCGTCTATTTTGCCTTGCTCTCCGCGCAACACTACACAAAATTTTGCTCGATTGAAATGAAGTTTGACACCCATTTCATTGGAGAGTTGTGCAAGCTTGTTATTCTTTCCACCAGAGAGAAGTGCTGTCCGTTCTTCATCTGTTATCGGGACTTCTCTAATTTTATTATGAAGAATGTAATCATCAATCACAGTCTTCGTTTTCTCGACATCTTGCTTACTGCCACGGAGAATAAAACAAGATTCAGAATAATCAGCATCCAACGAACATATATCCATCTCTCTTTTAAATTCTGGTCGCGTGAGTTCCAGAAAATATTGCTTCATTGAGGCTGGCTCTGCGTGTACTCGTAAGATTGAATTTTTTTCAATGATTTCATTTAGCTCCTTTCTCAAATTAGTCAAAACTTCTTCAGAAGTCGCAGCACACCAAACTTCATTGGAACTTGCTTCCACTTGCACATAAGCGGGCTTTCCTTCAATCAATTGTTTGATTGTTTTTCCTTTTTTCCCGATAATTCTGGGGATCGCACAAGGATCGACTGAGAATTTAACAACGAGGTCATCGAATACCTTCAACTCATTGCGTACAAGTTGAAGTGCTTCAGAAATCACTGCTTTCTTCGCTTCAAGTCGAAGTTCCGGATTGATCGGCTTGTTATTTACTAAGAGCATCCACTTTCCCCCAGGGAAACGTTTGGCGAGCCTTTTCTTAATTTTCTTTAAACAACGACCTGACTGTCCAACAAGTAACTCTGCCATTATTCTAGTGATACCAATAGTTTCACACGCATCTCCGTTGTCATGAATTAGTTTCTCAGCATCGTTTAACGCGGCCTCAACCATATCGTGGGGCCCTGTGAAAATGATATCAACCATTTTGCTCCTGTCCAAGTTGTTGTTGTTTTTGCTATTGTCGATTTCGATGTCAATCGAGTAATCCGAACACAATCTATCCATTGTGATACCCTTCTCGCCTAAAATAGTACCGATTTCTTTTCCAATACACTGTCGTTTCTCAGTTGTTAGATCCAAACCAAATATCTTGCCCTCAATCTCCGCCAAATCCTTTGGATCTCCATGAAGCAGCAGCTTCCCGTCTTTTCGATAGAGTTCTAGCCATGTATCCGGGTATTCGGTTTGTAATTTTTCAAAGACGTTGACGTACTTCGCCGTCAAGTACCTCACGAGTCTCCGTTCGATGGTAATGGTTTTTTCCTCTCTTCGCATTATTCGTTCGATCTCCATAATGGCTCGTTCTATAGCTTCTTTACTCCCAGCGATTGTTATCTTTTCCTTCGTTTTGTCAAGTTTCAAGAAAACTTTGCAGGTATCCTGTATTCTCTTGAAGCTGGATCCATTCTTTCCAATAACCGTTCCTATTTTGTCACTTGGACAATCGATATCCTTCTCTTCTACTTCATCCGTACCACAATCTAATTTGTTAGCTAGCTTAATTTTTTCGAGGGCCGTCTGAATCTCATCCGTTCCGGTACGAGTTGTCTTGAGTTCTTCGCGTAGATTGTCGAGTTCTCTCTATCCAAAGGTAAATGAAACAATATTCAATTGGTTTAGACGAAAGAGAATACAGGCGAAAGCGCAAAAAATCATATAGGAAATTCTTCAGTTTTCATACTACCAAACATCGAATCGTTCAAGCCACAGAAAGAGTACATCGAAGATCTTACCTTCATCGATTGGATTTCCTCGTTCGTTTTGTTGTACTCCTCAACTTTTCGCTTCGTCTTGGTTAAGCTTGCCATCTCGCTCAGGATTTTCTTTTCCTCTGCAAGCGGAATACTTGTGATGGTTCGCGCGCGTTCCAGGGAGCTGGTGTTGACCATGGAATGACGAGGCAAAAGAAATGTGAGAGCGCGAAACAATAACGTGGCAAAATCTATGTTCCCAACATTGTGCAATAACCACACGTGCCACACTTCATTCACTTACTTGATCCTGTCGTCAAGCTCCCTGACGGTTTCTCGAGGTCGCTTCGGAATTGCTGTGTAGCTGTTGGTCAAACTCGTTTCAAGCTCTTGGATTTTCGCCTGTAATGAGTTTTTATCAAAATCGAGGCAAGTCGACATCAGCAAGTTGAGAATCTCTCCGTCATCGAAGACAAGCACGACCATCATCACAAGCATAGCGCCGTAGTTACGGGTACGAAACTCACCAATTGCTTTGTCTTCAAGGCATTCGACTCGTCGAGTCTGCTCTGAAGAATTTGCTGGAGCATCGCTGTCATCTTGTTTCTCGGTATCTCAATTCGTGGAAATGGTCTATGCGATGGCAATCTTTTTTGCTGACTTTGTTGGGGCCGAGGCTCAATTTCTGGTATCGGTGGCTAGTCGAAAGAGCTTGTACATTTTGTGGCACAATTACAAGAAGACTTGACTGAACAAGCCCTCGTAGCATTTACGATTACAGTACCAGTTAGGTTATGTACGACTGCCGTACTCGTACTCGTACAGAGGATCTTTCTTCGCAAACAGGTATCGTACGCATCCCACCCAATCGTTGTCGTACAGAACAGTAGAGATTCCAACGAAAAGTTCTTGCCGGGAGGGCGGGGTGCGGGGTCATTGTGAATTTTTTTATTCATTTACTGTACAAGGGAAAGCGCTACGCCTCAAAAACTCATTTTCCATCATCCGTAATCTACTGTACTTCGTCTACTTTGCTATCATCCCAAGTACGTACGGTGCGAGTCACAAATAAACTAGAACCTTACCGTAGGTGCAGTCAGGGTAAATTATGACCCCCTGGTGCAGTAACGCGCGGCACCAGTACGTACTCTACCATAGTCCGTCCTGTACCTCGTATCGTATTGTACAATTGTAGCGTACAATACGACATCTGCGTCAGATAGGTTTTGACGGATAGCGTACGATTACGAACTGCACTTTTTGAAGGGAACTTTTTCGTTACGCTGTACGTACCATGTGGTACGTACTCCTCCTGTGCGTTAAAAAGAACGTATCGTACCGTCACATACTGAAAAAAACGATCTGCCATGGGCAGCTCAGTTACGCATTCACACTTTTCACTACCGATAGGCCCACATTTCGTCGACTACAATACCGGCAAAGCAGGGACCATGTCGTCGCTTGCCGTTGCTAAGAGCGACTTGCTCAACTTGTACAAGAAGCTTTTGAGAGGTTGTCAAAAATATCCATCGAAAAATCGGGACAAAATATTGCAGTCCGTGAGGGAAGAATTCCGAGAGAACATGACTTTGGATCCTTCTTGTGAGTGCAGGTAGATCTGTTACTGTATCTTGCAATAATCGTTGAAGTATTTGGTTGGCATCCTGACACGACTTACTCACTTTAGAACTTTTTCTCTTGTTCTTTTTTTTGAAAAGCCGAAAAGGCGAAGGAACAAATCCATGTTGCTTTTAAAGGACTGAGTCAACTTCACCAGTTCGACAACAGGAGTTCCGCGAGTTTTTCGGTCAGCCTAGAACAGAATCCTTTTCCCAAACCCGATGGATATGTAGACAAGAGGACAATAGCCGTAGATAAAGTGTTGGAAGAAAATTCGGGGAAGCAATAGATTGTAATTTTGAAAACTGTATCGTAGTTCTAATAATCCATAAAGAAAGGTAGATGAAATTTTGAATACCTACATTACTAAACCGTGAATAGCGTGTTGACTTGTTCGGGTGTGTGTCCCAAAAAGCTCGTGTCATCATAACCCCCCGTCTCCGGTTTCAACATGGCATCGTACATAGATGCGTACCTCTCGCAGACACGTTTGGCAATCTTGTTTCTCGCCAGTTTTCGCAAGGTCGGATCTTTGATTGTGTTCTCGAAGGAAGGAATAGGTGGTGAGTACAACGAAGAGAAAAATTCTTTCATGGCTATTTCTGCCTCATCTGGCGTCAAACCAGGAAAGCTTGCCATGGTCATTCCCTCCACTTGTACGGCCTTGTAACGATCCCATGCCACAACAAGCCTGCCGAGCCCACAAAAGTCTAGCACTTCAGTCGTTTCTTTCCCAACCAGATCATCGATGAGTGTCCCTTCTTTCTCGCTGAGTCTCTGTTCCAAGGACGTTGCCACAGAAGCCGTCAAATTTCCTTGACTCGCCACGGAGATCGACTGTTTCAGTGTCACCGTGTCGTCGAGGGTTTTACACGCAGGCAGCGCTGCTTCAATGAGAATATTGCAAGGCCAATCTAGCGATAATATTTGGCGGTACATTTTCGGACAATCGACATCAGTAGCAAATCCAGGCGACTCCTTTCTGGCTTCTACAATGCGTACAATCATAATGTGTGCCAATGACGACTCTGAGTCTCCTGTCAAAAGTTGAAGTTGCTCCAGCATCGACGCATAAACGCGGAGGGAAGCCTCGTAAGCATTCGTGGCTTCTCCAAGACAGTGCAGAATGACGTCGATAATTGGATTTTCTCCAGCTTCGACAAGTGTCTTACTTCCTCTTGCAGCGCCTTCATCACTAGAACTCAATTTGGCCATCGATTTGTTAACGGCTGCTGCGTAAAATAGAAGAAGGCCACAGATGTCGTAGAGCTGAGATAAGTTAGACCTTATGAAAGCCCCCTCCTCGTCCAAATTGTCCATTCCATCGTCAGATTCTACGTCATCGTCGTCGCCTGGATGACGTGCTAGATTCGAGATCACCTGTAGAATGCGAGACTTTAAAGGTCTCGAAATTCCACCCATGCTCAAGGCCAGCATTTCAGTTCTCGTGAGTGGCTTTTCTACCAAAAAGTCCGTGTCATCTTCGGTGGAAACATTGTTGTCTATTTTAGCATCCTTCACTCTCATTCCTTCTTCTCCACTTTCTTCTTCCAAACTGTAGAGACCTCTAGCAACATCGGCTTCCACTGAGAAGGCACGGAAGCAAAATGCAAGCATGTCTCCGACGTAGACCACAGAATCGTGTGCTCTCATTTCAATAGGTGGTAGCCCATTGTGTCCACTTGTCAGGGCCAATAAGAACCTCCTTGTTTCTTCCGACCGTCGCGACTGTGCAATCAACTCCAAAAGGTGCGAGTAGAATGCGGGAACATTTTGTAGTACTCGAAGGGATCGTCGTACAAACGGATGCGCTAGAACTTCATCCAATCGATCACCATCATGTTGCTCCAAGCCAGGATTATGTTGTTCGTGAGAATGTAGGTGAAGATACTTTTGCAACCAATGATAGAGGCGTTCGTATGCGCGTTCTTGCTTTTGAGCCAATGTTTCCATCATTCGAAGAGCAGAAGACGCACCCAAGCGATTATCGTCTGCAAAAGATGTACTGAAGGAGGGTATTTCCGACAACCCATGCGATTGTTTTTGATGGTGGAGCATGTCCAGAGACCCCACCGTTTGACCAAGCTCTTTCCGAATCACCAGGACTCGCTCCAGTGCATTCAAAAACGCTATACCGTTCACGTTAGAGGTTTCAACATCTTCAAACGCGTAGTGTTCAAGCAGGCGAGAATCTTCTTCCGAAAGGTCGAATCGCTCCAAAAACTCATGAACTGCTTCTACCCTCTTGCGTGCAATGTTCCTTCGCGTGAAGCAATTGTTCAGGACAAATGCCAGTCTTTGCTCTTCTTCCAAGGCGGAGTCATCAGAATTTCGGCCACTCGTGGAAAAACCATTACCAGAGAGTGCATTGCTGTCTTTGTGATCATCGTTGGAAGTTATGGCTCCAGAAATACCGCCAACCCCTTGTTTGTCTCCGTTGATTAGACCACTGACGCCGCTGCCACTTTTCGTGACTACATTCGAATGAATAACTTCATCGACACGGTGCGCAATGGCCGCAGTTTCGGCCACTCCCTGCCCAAGTTTCGTCACGGTTTGAAGCAAGGATCGCAGTTCATCTTGTAGCAACAGGGCTTGTTGCAGGGCATCTTGTTCGATTGCTACCCGAACGGATCGAGAATCTACGGTGAACAAATCATCTTGATGGTCCGGAAGGTGGGTCAGGGCATCTAATGCAGCTTTCATTGCGGGGGTATCGCTTCGAACCTCCAAGGCCCGAAAAACCTTGGAAGAGAGAATATTGCTCTGATCACCACCGCGGCTAGAACTAGCCATTTGTGTGGATTCGGAAGACATCTTCGTGCTGGTTGCTGCGGTAAATGAAAGTCGCCAAGAATAAATAATCAATGACGGGGAAGGTCGAATCTCGAGGTGGCGTTTTTTCTCTCAAACAATAATTAAGTTGATTGCAAGTCGATCGTAGGCCGTCTTTGCTCTCACAAGCAATCCTTTTGTTCCTTTTTGTGATCCCAAGATGATGTCGGTGATGCTATTGGATCGATGGGAATAGCTGCTGTTGCGAACTATCGGGACGATGAAGACTCGTAGTCGAAAATATTGGGACAGAGGACTGGTACGACCCGTACAGTGAAGTACGTCGAACCCTTACGAGTACGAGAGCAGTTGACGAGAAATGTCTCCAAACTAAAAAAACCTCAACGAAAACATTTCCTGATCTTTTTTGTACCTAGTAGTCTTACTACTACCGGTACGAATATGGGAACAATGGATCCACCACTAATCCCGTGTATGCGAACGCTTGTTCGCATTCTTAATTTAGCTTTGGCAACACTAATTTAGTGTTGGCATCATTAGCGAGGTAGGCCTAGTAGGTAGAATTTGTGCTAATAGGAGTAGCCCTGGTGGACGCATGCCGGCAGGCCCAGCAGCTCCTGATCCAGCTATCCCCAGGCCTCCATACTGACCCAAATGGGGACTGATTGAGTACAAGATCCTAAATGTGGTGGTCAGTGCTGTCTCTAGGAATGCAATGAGGGAATAGACCATGAGCACCCTTGAGCAGGAAATCTAGTATAATATGGTTGCTAGTAGCTAGATCTATCAGAGGTGTTGACAATACCTTTGCTCATTTTGGATATACCATGGATGGCATCTATGATCTATGATTAGGAAACATCAATCAGCAACAACATCACCATAATGGTCTCCAGGAAGAGATCCTGTTTCAGAGTTCAGTAGCTGCAATGGACTGGAACAACCCCCTGGAGACTGGCTTGCTGGCACGTTGACTCCTCCTGGGCCTATCAAAATTGAATCCCACTGCAGACAATTGGAATCCAGTCCCCTGGAGGAGCTTACCTTGTAACTTCTTCCTTGGATACTCAATCAGTCTGGAGGAATTGAATGGATCTGAATAGATTGAATCAATCAACCAGATTTACTTAGATGAACTTATTACATACATTACATATTTACAAGTCGGAATAATAGCTACTAGAAAGAGTAGATGCAATAGACTTGAGCTATTCCCCCAGAGCTAGCTGGCCAACTCCGCAACTCCTCCTGGGGCTATACTAGTTTTCCAATAAACTGCAGCGCGTCTGGAATTGGTCTCTATACTATTACAAAAGTAGTACTACCTCAACAAGGCACATGGCATTAAACAGCAATCACAGCCGAGGGATTGTAACGACACGTCGCATAAAACTGAGGTTCTCCGTCATACCGACTTTTCACACCGCAGAGCACTGTAGAGTCACGATTTTTTGTGGTTCAAAGTCCGCGAAGACATTTTGAAGGCATTCACCATGGAAGGATTCGAAGGAAGATAGGGAATATTGGGCAAATCACGAGTCCAAAAACGTCGGCTTGAAAAGTTTGTGCAACAACGGCCTTTGGTCAGAAAAATTAGTAGATTCAAAAACAGGAGATTCGTTGTTTAGATTCTGACTATTCAGGATAGCGTCCCTGTCTGACGTAGCATTTCTGAAGACAATAGGTTCTGAACGATCACTTTACCTAGTTACAATAGCGGTCAAACCCCATATTTTTTTCCCGTTCAGCGCATGGAAAACAGGAGCACTGTTCTGGAATCTTTTGGACCACTCCGAAGTTTCCACCTCGAGCAGCTCTTCCAGGCTCACGCAAAAGACGTCCTCGACTTCGCTCGGGCAGCCGGGGAACGTGTCAGGATCTATGTCGTGTGGGAGGACCGCTATAACTGGTGTTACCGGCATCCCACTCGGTGATGGTAGCGGGGAAGCCCTCCCAATAATTTCCACTTGTTCCCACGGATATTTTCCCAGAAGTTCTTCTTGGGCTTCTCGGATTGCTGTCGCTTCCAATGAAACATCGTTCATTTTGTCGCGATGTCCTCCCGGAAACGCCACTTCCGAAGCATGTGTAGGCAAGCGACTGGATCTCGTTGTGAATAGGAGTGATATCGTGCCTTCGCAACTTACTAGGGGCACCAATATAGCAGCCTCGCGTTCTCGATTCATAGGAGTGCGTTTCCACATCATGGTTTCTGTTTTCGGGGGGAAAAGAGGAAAGTCATGGTTCTCGTTTGCCACGCTGCGCAACAACGATCTCAAACGCGGTATGCCCTTTTTAAGAGATGACATCTCAAACGACCTTCAGAGTGTACCTACGGAAAGCAAGGGGTGATTGCCGCTTGAACGGCATCATTCGATGGGTATTTTTTTGTTTTTGTCAAAAAGAAGAAAATAACTGTGGAGGTATGCTTCATCGTGGTTCATTGTATTTATCCGTTACCACCAGTAGTATGGTACCGTGGGGGTTTACAGTAGTAGGGGGGCTTACTTGAGAACTGAGGAATGTGTTCCAGGAAATAATAAAAATTGAAAATACTTCGTCCCTACGAGTTCGAACACCGTACTGTACTGTACTGTACTCGTACGTACGAAACAAATACCGTTCTTGGAGGGTACATACGTATTTACTGTACTAGGAGTATGTCTTTACCATACCACCGACTACAGTTTCTTAAACACGTTCTTTTTCTTTCGATTTTTCTTCGACGCCACGAGATAGTGGAATATGATTGGTTTGTTGGATTGATAAAATAACTGGCGCGCCATCAGTTTCTGAGGGTATCGTACGGTACTGCAAGTAAAAGGTTCTGTACGTACGGGTACCGTATGGTACCAACAGTATCCTACAACATTACTATTAGGGCTTCACATCAAACGTACAAAGTACGGTCGGTAGTCATTGTTTATGGTTTGGCTTAGAGGCCACGTAGTTTGTTCCTAGCATCTGTACGTACAGGACTTTTAGTCGTATCAGTGCGTTCAACAACTGGTAACGTGCTCTGTTGATAACGTGCGAGTTGCGACAATTAACAGCCGCTCAGCTCTGCTCAGCTGGGCTTCTCCGGAGTATCGTAGATACACGTTCCAATGTTTTTCAAAATTTGAAGAAAAAGTATTCTTGCTTCCAGTAGTTCGCACTCGTTCACGTACCATTTTTACGGGACGCCGTACATAAATATACAGTAATATATTACAGCACCTGACGCCACCGACATCAACAACCGCATCGGATAATTAGGTAGGACAAGAACTACAACCTTCATCCATACGGTCTCTTTCATCTTATACGATACAACAAAGAAAAGCACAATGATTTTTCGTTGTTCGAAGGAGTTAGTTTCATCGTCAGCGAAACACTTCTGTCATGTCTCAACAAAGATGGGGTACGCACGGAAAGGAGCAGGCCTTCCATCGGTGGCATCGGTGGCATCGGTGGCATCATTGTCAGCATTGACAATGGAATCATCTTTACTGCCGTTTCATAAAAGCACCACCCAATCGCGGTGTTTTTCTTCCTCCCCTGCCATTGTCGAAGGAGACTCTGACTCTGACGATGATGATGAAAGATACATGTATGAAATCAATAACAATCCCGGCAACAACCAAGCTTTGGGTGATCTTATCCGCCGTGGAAAATCCGGAACACCATCACCGTGGGCAGTCTTCGATGCATGGGGTGCCGGAAATGACGTCGGTGAAAACCATCACGGACAAATGTCGTCGGATGAGAACTTTCTCCTTTCTGACGAATCCGTGAGAATACCAGAGCGCAATGAATGCCAGGACACAAACAACGAGATTGCCTCCGAGACCGATATCCTCAAGGCCTACGACAAGTTTTTGCAACAACGATCCTCCGTGCACTTTGGTTATCCTTACAACCTCATGTACGATCACTCAGAATTGTTTGAGTTTATGAAGTATTCCATCAACAACCTCGGAGATCCTTACGTGACATCCAATTACAGCGTCCATTCTCGACAATTTGAACGTGCTGTCATTGACTTTTTTGCTCGCCTCTGGAAAGCCGACAAAGATTCATATTGGGGTTACGTGACCACCAGTGGTACAGAAGGGAATCTACACGGGATTTTGGTAGCACGGGAATGCCACCCAGATGGGATCCTATACACCTCAAACGAGACGCATTATAGCATCTTCAAGGCAGCCAGGTATTATCGAATGGACTGCCGATCCATCCCGACACTGCCAATGGGGGAAATAAATTATGATTTGTTGGAGAAAGAACTCTCAGAAAACCGGGACAAACCTGCCATTATCAATGTTAACATTGGGACAACAGTTAAGGGGGCGGTCGACAATCTCGATCGGGTCCTTGATATTTTGAATCGACTCGAGATTCCACGCGAAAGATTCCACATTCATTGTGACGGAGCCCTCTTTGCACTCATGATGCCCTTTATCGACGATGCCGCCTCGGTTTCTTTCCAAAAACCCATTGACTCGATTGCCGTGAGCGGCCACAAAATGCTCGGCTGTCCGATGCCATGTGGAGTGACACTGAGTCGAAAGGAAAACGTGAAAAAGGTAGAGGATCACATCGAATACTTAAATAGTGTCGACACAACAATCATGGGATCAAGGAATGGACAGGCCGCACTATACATGTGGTACAGTCTTCGAAAGAAGGGATTGGAAGGAATCCAGAAAGATGTGGAGTGAGTAATACTGATTTGTGGTGGGTTCCGCCTGGGCTTTCGTTTGTTCCGTTTCGAAATGCTAACTCTATTTTCTACGACTATTGTGTACAACTTTTTTGTACCGATGCAGGCATTGCATAGAAACAGCCAAGTATTTGAGAGATACACTATCCCAGGCAGGAGTTTCTTGCCGTCTCAATGACTTGAGCTCAACTGTCGTCTTGGAACGCCCCGTGGACGATTCTTTTATCAAGCGATGGCAGCTCGCATGCGAGGAGGACATCGCCCACGTAGTGGTCATGCCCAACGTCACGCGAAACAAGATTGACCTTTTCGTACACGAACTTCTTAATAGTTTCCAAACCCATGGTCGCATCAAACTGGCACATCCGAATTCGCCATTAAAACTTCTAGAGAGCGATGCCTGGGATATAGCGATGTAATGCTGCAACATTTTGCTACTTCGATCCGCCCTTTTTTCTGAAAGAAATGCGACACACCAAACAGCAGTGCTATTTGCAGTTAGACTTTAACTGTAACCGCCATTGGTTCGGCGCTAAACTAAAATAATTTGTATGTCTTCTCTGTTATTGCGCGTCGATCGTACTAGATTAAAAAATGTTGATGATTCGACAGTACCTGCAGAAAGGATACCATACTTCACACGTGGCAATAATGTTTTTGTTTTCAATGCGATCTATTCATGTTGTTAAAAAAACGAAGCCTTGTATGGGTGCTACAATTATTTTTTGAAGTGAAATGCACAGGTTGCAAACAAGAGAAAGCCGTTGGTTCAGAGAACAAAACACACTTTCTGTACACAGAGGTGGTTGTCACACGTTTGGTTGTGCGTGTGAGAGCAAGGTGGCATTGAATAAAAACGATTCATTTCCGAGAAAGCATAGTGAAAAAGAGCCATGGTCGTTCGTGGAAAGAAATTGTTCGGATAGAGGAAAATGGTTCCTCCGTGCCCGGTACCAGTCACAGAACAAAACGAATTAAGATTTAAATAAAAGTACGGTAGTAATGATGGTGTCGTCTCGAGGTCTCTGTGCGCGCGAGGAGCAAGGGAGAAAACAATAGCAAGGAACAAGAAGGCTGTTTTTTACACCGTGCGGGAAGGAAAAATTCCTTTCGTTCCACCTTGACTCCCCATCGGCTGTAGCCCGACCTCACTCAGGGACAACGAAACCAGACCGTCCAAAGCGAGAGATAGAAAGAGAGAAGACGACAAATCACACGGCAAAAGAGAGAAAACCCTCCGGTTCGAAAGGAAAAGGCGGTTTGTGATACAGGACTCCTTGCACGCACCACT
Source organism: Pseudo-nitzschia multistriata (assembly GCA_900660405.1). Taxonomy (NCBI): domain Eukaryota; phylum Bacillariophyta; class Bacillariophyceae; order Bacillariales; family Bacillariaceae; genus Pseudo-nitzschia; species Pseudo-nitzschia multistriata. The sequence continues at coordinate 42,866 of CAACVS010000231.1, read as the reverse complement.
CCGTAGCATGGTTTCGGTCGTGCCCCTCTCAGCGCAATTTCAGTCCCGCGTATTCCTGCTCGTCGTGGTAGTTTGCCTGGACCACGTTCGGCCCAAACTGGCGACCGGAAAGCTCTTGCTCGGCATTCGCGGCGTCTTGGGTGGTGGCGTATTCCAAGAAGATTTTCCCAACGGCACTCGCTTCGATCGACCCCGAGGCCTTGCGCGGGATCTGCATCGACAGGAGTTTTCCGAATTTCTTGACCTCCTCCTCGACCTCTTCCCTCAGTCCGGCGTACTCCTCGTCCGTCTCGAGGTCCTCGTTTTCGACCATGTTCAGCAGCACCAGGATCCGGGTTTTCTGCGTGCCCGGGACCGGCGGCGGAGGGGCCGGGGCGGCTGCCGCACCCGGACCAAAGGCCGCGTTGAGGGCGGCGTTCGCAATGTCGAGGGCCGACGATCCCGGTGGCAGGGCGGCCGCGGCGGCAATCTGTGGCGGTGGGGGAGGCGGGGGCACCCCCGACGAGTAGGCCCCGGAAGGGACCACCGGTGCCCGGGTGACGGGCGTCGGCGGGGGCAGGCCGCCGCCCATCTTGGTAATCGGCATGCCGAACTGGTCGACGTGGGTCGGCGCGGTGGGCATCGGCTTGAGGCCCATGGCGGCGTCGACCAGGTCCTCGATGTCGTACCCGGTGACGATCAACCGGTCTCCGGCCGAAGCGCCGATGGTTGCCGATCCCACCGGCACCGGCTGTGGATACTGCGGGACCGCCGCCGCCGTGGGCTGTCCCCGGTGGCCGGCGACCCGCGCCGTCAGGACCTTTCCTCCCCCCATGTCCATTCCGTTGAGGCCCATGACCGCCACGGGCGTTGCGGCGGGATCCGCGAATTCCACAAAGCAGTAGCCCTTGCTGGTGATCGCGTCCGGCTCGTTCTTGACCAGGTGAAAGGCCTTGACCTTGCCAAAGGCCTGGAGGAGTTCGAGAACCTGGGCTTCCGTGAGGTGATAGTGGAGGCCTGCGTCGGGGTGCGCAGGCAGCAACGGAAAGGCAAGAACGCACGGTGGACGGCGGGGGTGAGAGAGTGCGGCACCGGAGCAAAGCACAAAAACACACAGAACGAAAAAGGCAAGGCAAGGCAGCACAGCACAACACAACACAGCACAGAACAACACACGGTGCCACCAAACACCACTCACCTCCGATAAAGACCTTGTTCGGACCGTCCTGGACGTTGGAGTTGATGATGCCGAGCTTGCTCACGTCGAGGACCGGGACCGCGGACGGGTGGACCCGGGGGGCCATCATGGGGTTGTAGTCGTTGGGCCGCTTGACCTTGACCTTTCCCTTCTTGTTGATGTTGATCCCGTCCAGCGACATGCAGGCGGTCGTCATGGCCACGTCGCGGAACTCCAGAAAGCAGAAGCGCCGCTCGTGGTTGATGTAGACCGACAGGATGGGATCGCTCGGATCGGCCTCCTCCCCGTCCTTCCGGACGGTGGCGAGGGCAATGGCCTCCCTGAAAAAGTCGTGGAGCTCCTGCTCGTGCACGTTGGGGGGAAGGTGCCCGATGTAGAGCCGCCGGGCGTGCCGGGTCTGCTGGGGCACCACGGAAAAGTCCCGGCCGGCCGGGATCCCGGCAAAGTCGGTGGCGGCCGGGTTGGAGGCCATCCGGGCGTCGTTCTCCAGCTGCTTGGCCGTCGGGGGGACGTCGAACTTGGAGGGACGGGCCTTGCGCTTGCGGCGGCGGTCGTGGGTCCATTCCTGCTCCTCCTCGTAGGACCGAAAGACGATCGTGTTGAGCTGCTCCCGGCTGCTGCTGCCGATCGTGTCGTGGTTGCCGCCGTGGTTGCCGCGCCGGTCTCTGTCTCTATCGCGGTCTCGGTCTCTGTCGCGGTGCCCGTCCCGGCGGCCCCCCCYCCGGCCGTTCCAGTCGTCCGGGGGCCCGCCTCTGCGGCGATCGTCGTAGGGACCCCGGCGGCGGTCCTCGTACCGCCGGTCGTAGTGGCCGTCGCCGCCGCCCCCCCGGGGAGGGTGGGAGCCCTGGTAGCCGCCTCCGCGGGGGGCCCGCCCGAAGGGGTCCCGGTCCCGATCGCGATCCCTGTCGCGGTCCGCCGGCGGAGGGGGCAGGCCCGACGGCGGGCCGTCTCCGTTCCCGAGCTGGTTCTGGCGCGTCATCCACGCCGGGGCGTTCGAGATGCCTCTGCCGCGCCCGCTCATGCTGCTGCCGTTTGCTGTGGCGGTGTGTGGTGTGGTGTGGTCTTGCTGTGTTGCGGTGCGGCAATGGTTGCTTCCTGTACGGTACTGTACTGTAGTTTGTGAGGTTCGACTTGTGTTTTGTGGACGGGTTGCTCCAAACAATTACTGTAATGGACTTAGCGATACGAACAGGGACGAACCTCACAGAGGGGGTCACACCGCCACCAGTCTGGTGGTAAGAGTAGGACTCGTACTCGTACTCCTCTCCGGTTCGTTCGTACCTTGTGTCCTACCGTAAAATAAGAGCCGTACGAGTACGAGTAGCTTTCGTCCGGGGTATGCAGAATTATCGTCCGATGCTGCGGTGCTGGCTTGCTGCAAGGGGGGTATTTTGACTGGTCGCTTCCCAGTCGATGGGAAGACGAATCACCTTCGTATTCCTGATTTCTACGTACAGTTTGTACGTGTCCCAAAGGAGCGCTTAAAAACAATTTAGGGCAATTACTTTCGGAAAAACTAGATTTGTACTTCTACGTTACAGTACAGTAAAGCGATACTGTAATACGAAGTACAGTACACACAGTACAGTAAGTTCTAGAGAAAGTAATTTGTACTCGTGCCAGTCGAATAGGAAAATGGTACATACTCCTGGTACACGAGTGAAGGACGTACCGCACATACAGTACTATCTCACAACATCATAAGAACCGTTGGGACGTACTTAAGGTATGATTAGGGGTACGAGTACGTAACCATTACAGATACGTACCCTACTTTACGGTAGTGCGAACAGCAACTCGCACATGCTACATGCTACCGTATGATATGATTCGGTATGCACGCTATTATGGTACAGTACTGTAACACTTACTATGTACAATACGATATCGTACGCGCTGTGCCGGTACCGTACGGTACTGGTAGATCCTAATCCGATCGTCATGCCAACCACGAAGCAATCCTGTTGCGTTGTACAGTACTGTACTTCTATTGTACTTCTTCTGCTACCGTGTTGTTACGATAACCAGTGGGCACGTAGTAAGTACCACAGAGGTACTCGTACCGTTTGTAGTAACGTTGCCGTTCCCCTTCGACCCGGAGGTCCCCACCGATACAACTCGGACGATACGACCGACCGACCGACCGACCGACCCAACCAACCAGCCAAACAACTGCGCCTTCCCGTGGTTTCGGAGCACGACAGAGACGAGACGGAACAGAATGTTCCCACCGAGCCGAACCCACCGGTGGTTCCTCCTGCTGCTGGCGTTCTGGCCGGACCGCCGTGGCCCCGGCCTCTGCTTTTCCTTCCGGCCTCCCGCTCCCGCGTCCTCCTCCCGCCCTTCCACGCGGCTCCTCGGCGGGGGCTTCGGAAAGGACTCCCCCAACTACAAGGCCCCCTCCAAGTCCTACGGCAAGAAGGAGCTGGAACCGATCAAGGACCTCATCGACGAGGAGTCGGGCATGCGGGAATTCTTCGAGTCGAACGAGCCGTGGCAGCCCCTCTTTCGGTCCGTCGCCCCCGACGACTCGGTCCCGGCGATGGCCTTCCTGGGGGGTGCGGCCGGCGAGGGCCTCGAGTTCACCGAGACGAGCTCGCCCTGGAGGAAGCTCCCCGCGGTTCCCACCGACGAGGCCGACATTGCCGTCCTGGGACGATTCCTGGACGCCATGCAGACGTCTCTCATCGAGGACATCCCCGTAGACGAGTCCACCAAGGACGACGAGAACGACCTCCACTTCCTAGAAGAAGGCAGGCGGATGCTGGTCTGCTCGCGGTACCACGTCGTACAGGGCATCGAGAAGGGGTCGGTCGAGACCTTCGACCGCCTCTTCTCGATCTGCTGGTCGGAACTCACGGAACTCCGGGAGGCCGGCGAGGAGGACAGCGGGTCGCTGATCGTGGCGCCGGGCTTCGACTACGACGAGCTGAGGCGGTTCGTCGACATGAACCTACAGCGACCACTCCAGTGGCTCGGCGTCGAGGGCTTCGAGGTTGCCAGCCTGGAAAAGGGGGGACTGGGGGTGATCCGGATCATATACAAGCTGTCGGACATCCCAACGGAACTGCCCGACAGGGGGTAGGATAGGACCGCACCGCACCACGTGCACAAACACCGCACGCCGGACCGGGGCAACTGAACACGACGAGGCGCGGCGGTGTGGAACAACACTCGCGGTACAACACACACTAATACACTACTAGTATAATACTGTTCGTGCATCGCAATACAACACAACACATCTCAATAGAAAACCTTCGGGACGTGACGCAGGAGCATGCATCACACTTCTTTCCAAACTAAACTATAGTCCAGTAGCAGCGAAGGAACTTTCGTGCAAGCAACGGTTTTGCCGTTATATTTGACGATCGTCGTCCAGATGTTTTTCCTTTGGCCGTCTATCAATGCATGTGTTTCGAATCGCTTGTCGGTCAGTTTCGTTCGCTGTCCTACTCAATCCGCTTTTCCGTCTCATTACTCTCCTACCGGCCGGTAGGGGTTGACATACAATCGAACACCTTTTCAACCTCCGGTTGATACTTACTATTTTTGGCAAATAACTATTTTGAACCTTTTCTTGTGTGGGCACATAACCAGATATATCTTTGGCGAGAACATCCATAGGCCAGCTTACGGAACTATCAAACGAACAGGTGAGGAGCAGGAAACTGGCGTACGTACTATCGAAATTTCCGTTGTTTCTTGAAAAGGACGATGTGGCGATTTGAAGGGATCCTCCTTTTAACTGCAATGCTCGCTTGGCGTTAAACTATATAAGTAAAAAAACTTTTTGAGCGCGCGCAAAAAAAACTTGCTAATTTGTTATTATTGTGAAGTCTATTGCGGGACACAAAATTATGGAGAAAGAATGAGAATTTGTGTATCGTCTGGCTCTATTTCTATTCGCCATAATTCTGGAAAATATATTCATGGCTGAACATATAAATTGATTGAAGAAGTAAGACATGCGTTTATCAAGGTAATTAGAAAAAGGAATTACTAAAATTAACCGCCCGGTCGCCCATTTCCCTAAGTGGCATCATGACTAAGACATCTTATTTGCGTTGTGAAACATGAATTGAATACCCTTCATTCATTTCTTGTCCTCAAACTGCTTCCATCTAGGAGGCCCTCGCTCATCTTTTCACAAAACACTCGCTCTAACGAGAGCGGGTGAAAATCAAGTTGGACATATCTATCGGGAGCACTAGATCAATCTACTAAAAGTGGATTGCTCGCATCATCCTAAAAACTTTTGTTAGGGGAAGAACAAAAGAGTGTGGGGGGACTGGAGCGTTGGTTCTGAAATTCAATTTGAAGATGAAGAGGAGAAACGAGGAAAGAAAATCGAGGGTCTCGTGGTCGGCAGCAGAAGATGATGCACTGTTGAAGGCCGTGGCCAAAGACCAAAAAGACCGCGAGGCGGATGGAGGGGACACTGAAGACGCCGATGACGAGGAAGACTGGGACGAAATAGCAAAACACGTCCCTAACAAAACGCCGGTACAGTGCTTAAAACGATACATGGTAATAAACCAGAAGACAAACGACAACAAATCTTCGCCTCAACCCAATACGACAACATCAACAGATACAGCTAAGGGTTCAAAACCAGAAGAAGACAAAAAGGTCGATTCTCGGGAGAAAGAAAAAACAGGGGAACCGGACCCAGGCAATAAGGAAGAAGATGACGTTGAGAAGGAAGCGAAACGTCCTCGAAAAGAGGGTGAAGCAAATACGAGGTGGCCTCAGGATGATTTGGACCTGTTGAAAAAACTTGTAGAGAACTACAAAGATTGTAAGTTTTGTTTCATTCCATTCTCCTTCTGGGTGCCCCATAATGTTTGCAACTGCGTTTTGCGGCATTCACAATACATTGTCTCAATTTCATTTTCAAACCATGTTTCTTCTATTTTTCTAGCTGCGCCTCGTTGGAACGAGATAGCCGCGAATTTTTCAAACAGATACACTGCAATTGATTGTCTCACAAAGTGGCAAACCATTACGAATCCGCCTGTCATAAAAGGAAAGGGATCCTGGACAGCTGAAGAAGACGCAATACTGAGAGAAAAAAGGCGTCAGTATGGGAGAAAATGGGCGAAGATTGCAGCGCACTTACCAGGTCGCCAGGGGAAGCAATGTAGGGAAAGATTTGTTAACCATCTGGATCCTGAACTCAAAAAGGGAGAATGGACTGACGACGAAGAAGCAATATTGATCGCAATGCACGAACACCATGGGAATAGATGGGCGAATATTTCAAAGCAGCTACCAGGACGTTCGGACAATGATGTCAAGAACCATTGGTACTCAACCATACAACGAAAATTTCAACAGCATGGGAAAGACGTACGTACATGCACTAGTTTTCAATTCAAAGATAGTTTCGAGTAGGAACGAGATGTTTACCATACTTTTATTTCCTCTAACATACTTGTTTGTTTTTCTTTTTAGAAACTAATTTCGGCTGCACTGCAGCAGGTGCAAATGATGCAATCAATGGGTACAATGCCAAGTCAACAACCTGCGGCTCAAGGTCAATGGCCAGCTGGTCCATACAATCAAGCCACATCCGGCCATCCTCCACCACCGCCTTATGTGCATCATCCATCGCAATCTACTACACAACCTTACCAACATTCTTCTCCTAGTGCTGGAGTATATCCATACCATCCACCTCCACACGCGCAAGGTCGCCCTCCAAATGCACCTCCTGAAGGTGCACCTTATATGTATCCACATCAACATCAACCACCTCACCAACGTGGTGGCCACATGCCACCTCCTCACGCGTATTATCATCCTCATTATCCACCCCCAACATTGCCTCCTAGGCACGGTGGAGCTCCTCATAGTACCTCGCCAGCTGCCCAAAGGCCTCAAAGGCTAAGTGGTATTGCTGGGTCAGACTCTGCGGGCGCCTCTAACAAAGGGAATCAAGGAACAGAAGGCAGCCCTAAGGATTCGGGAGAGGCTCCAAGTCATTTCCCGATCCAGCAGGAAGGTGGGAACCAAGGGGGAAAAAAATAATGATGCTCATACAAAACACAAACATCGCAACGACCGTAGCATCCTTATGCAAACAGTCAGTTTTACTGAACGAAAAAAAAATACAATTGTCACGAACAGCACTTTGATTCTAATATTATCTAAATATTAAAATTCAAGTACGCAACATTACACTGAATACAATGAAATAGACTTGAACTACCCTTAATTTATAGATGAACAAAAAACTTAAACTATTGGTATATGATCAATTGTAAGAAATATGAATCCCTACCGACTTTGGAGAAGGCTGGCTATCTATCTACCTTTTTTCTTCTTGACGCTTCAGATCCCGTCTTATCTACGATTACGGCGACCTACTTTCGGGAATTTGAGTGGTGTTTTTAGGGTAGCACTCAACTTGTTTCCCTTCCTTGCGATGGTGCAACCAGCATATTTTAGCAAGGCGCTACAATCCTCCACTGGTACTTTCAAGGACTCTGCGATGATTCCAATATCCGCAATCTTCATTGAGGTACCACCTGCAATCATAAAGAGCAAAAGAATATGCATGATCATCTTCTCTTTGTTTTGTTTTGACATTACATAACAAGCGACCTTTTTCCCAGTGTCTGAATCCAATTTCGTTGACGGAATAGCTGTGGCAAACAATTCCAAACATCTGGTTACTACTTCGATTGGAATACCAAAGTGTGAACTTTTCGATTCTGAAACTGCCTCAATTGATCGTTTGCTTTTATTCATTTGATAAAATTTGGCCATCCAGTTGACAAGTATAGCACAGGTTATACGGAATGCAGAACTTTTGGAATCAGGACTAACTTCCTTGACGAGTTTGATGACAAAGTCACACCAATCTCTCTCGAAGATGCTTTGGACAACTGTATCGATTGGATTATCTTGGTGCAGACAAGCGGTGACCTTTCGATGAACTCTGCCCCATGCTTTTTCACCCGCAATGCTCTTTGCATTGAACACTTTGCTTGGATCGGAGGCGTTCTGATTGTATTCCGGTATCAATTGCTTCCTTGCTTCTTCAAGTGCAACCTCGTTCGCGGTCTTCCTTTCTGTATCGGCATGTTTGCTATCTGCGATAGCCTTTTTGTTACTCTCACTCATTGCTTGGCCCTGCATAATTTGATTTACAACTTGGCTATTGGTTCCAGCGCCGACAACGTGGTTGACATCAACTCGGTTAGCTGCTTGCGACTTTAGGACTCGGCGTTTCTTTTGGCTACCAAAATCTTCAAAAATATTTGGTCCGGCTGCGGTGCCAGAAAGATTCGATTCAACGTCACCACTTTCATGTGCATATGTTGGTACGGACTGCCTCAGCGAGAAGACAGTTCCTTTGGTAGCACCTTCAAAAAGTTGAACGGACCCGCGTTTCTTGTCGTAGACACCGACGCAAATCTTGGTTCGACGATCGTCGTAAAGGAAGCCGCGAGCAGAAGCCGAATAGATACAGTGTCTATCATATCCCACAACTGTTCGGCCTCTTTTATTAGTCCCGTTTGACTTCTGCCAAACAAATTGTGGTGCTTTTACTTTATGATTTTCTACTGATTCGGGAAGCCCTCCTGGGAAAGAAACTACGATTGGGTTCGTCGACTCGTCAACCTTGACGATTACTTTCTTTTTTTCTTGAGATCGGGCCATGATTTTGCCTCTGGAATTATTTTTGCCGTGCGATCGATCCGTATTTTAACAACTTAGCGAACCATCTACTTTTAGATGCTTTAGATACTTTTCGACCGATTTGTAGTGGTGCTGTATTTATGATTTCGTAACGGAGATGTTGTTGAAAGCGGATCCATCACCTCTCAATGAAACCAGAATCCCCCTTCACGTGATGTAAAGAAATAAATGGTTGGCCATGAGAAACATCGCGTGACTGAACAATTCGGGAATCTCTTTTCAATACTTTACTACCGTAATGGAATGGAAAAAATAAAAAATACGAGTACGTACTTACCGTAGTAGCGGTATCCTTGGTACAGTAAAGTTGTACTTGAAAGTTTTTCTAATTCTAAATGTGCACACGTGAAACTTACTCCTTCTATCCAAAATCTGAGCCTCACGGTCGTACTATTCGATTCGATCCCAGATCTTTCCTACCGGTATCATCGTATGTACCGTATGGTATTGGTACTCCAAAACCGACGACGTTGAGAACTGTTTTCCCGTCAGAACATTCCAGAAGCTAGTTGCTTTCTTGCCAGAAAATTAGTAGCCCCTGGCGAAAACGGTCTATCCTAATTTCATAGACAAATTCTTCCGAAGACCAACGCACCGAGGCGAAGAATCCAAGATGGTGGTGTTTTTTGTTACAGGCATCCCCAGAAGATCGATACGAATCTACCGGGGTCGAAGAATTGATTTTCTACGAAAACGATGGCATTCGAGTTCAAGCCCTCAAGCTTCCAAAAAGCCCTCGCCTAGTGAAATGGTACAGCCTAAATCATTTGCGATTGGTGCTCTTGCTGGCACATGCGGTTCCCTCGCAGGAATGGGAGGAGGTTTTATCATGATCCCCCTCATGACTTCGAAACGTCTGATGAGCCTAACACAACATCAAGCACACGCAACTTCTCTTTTTGCCGTCGCAACTACGGGTACCGCGGGGGCGCTCAGCTACTCGGGTCAAGTCGATTACGAGGTTGCTGCTGCTATCGCTTTTTGTGGGATGGCAACTGCCAGTCTCGGGGCATACGCGTCGTCCAAGATGTCTCAGGCTGCACTAAAAAAAGGTGAGATCAACCCTTTCAGTTGTCTTGATTTTTTCCCTTCTGTTTGTTCGGTAGAAATCCTCGGTTCTTCCGAAAGTTTCTCTACAACCAAAAGAATGCCCCAGGGCTCACTATGTTTTGCTATGTTGAAACCCTTGTGGGCAGCTTTGGGAATTTTTATGCTTTTGATTGCCCCCACGATACCAGCGAAGGAATATTTGCTTTCTAAGAAAGAAGCGACAGAAAGATCCAGAGAAACTTCCTTTGTTGGGCGGTATATTGTTCCAGCAGGAATCGGGTGCTGCTCCGGATTTTTGGCAGGCGTTTTTGGTGTCGGTGGCGGCGCCGTTGTGGTTCCAGCACTGAGTTTTTTTACGGATATGGACCACTACCAAGCTCTGGGAACCAGTTTATGTGGTACGTAGGAACGCGTTTGAAGAAATAATATCATACGGCCGTTTTATGGAGGATGAATACATTTTATGTTTACAAAAGTCATGATTCACTCTCAACATCTAACACCCTCCTCCTCAACAATAGCCATGGTGCCGACTGCAGTTGTTGGAACTGCTACACATATGTCTAAAGGTACTGTCGTAATGAGAGTAGCTCCTGCTTTAGCTGTCGGGGCGTTTTCTGGTGCCTATTTTGGAGGAAAACTTGGTCTTACGATACCGGAACAACAATTGAAATACGGCTTCAGTGGCACCATGGTAGTTTTGGGCCTTCGCACTCTTCTCAAATTATGATAGTCGTGATTGTCTAAAGGTAAGCTCATTCTTACCACGTTTTTTACAAGATGAAATCCGAATAAACTAATCGGAAACTACCATAGTTCATTCAAATTGAAAATGAAGCCATAATAGTTATTAGGTTCAATCAAAAGTGCAGTAGTATCTTTCTTCGAATTTGGTATGAGTAGTGTTACTGCCTAAAGCTCGGAAAATACGCTATCTTCGAGTCGTCGATGAGAACTATCGCACATCACATCTGCCGAACAGGGAATTCTGAAAATGTAAGAACAAGTTTTGGGCCCGAGAACTCCACAATTACCTCTATATGATGAGAACGTAATTCTGGTATTACTGACAGCGACTTCAACTTCAGCGGTTTGAGTTATAGCATCGCATGCTACTGCCAACGTTCCAGGGTAGATTGCGCCGGATGACAACATCTTGAGAGATAGGCACTGTTTGCCCAATCCATCCCCCCTATCATAATACAAGTCAATATTATCAATGGTTGTCGGCCAGTTGTTTTGAAACGAAAATCGCACTTCATTGGATCCGGAATCATCTAGTGCTTCTATGGTTAATGGTTGGGAAGAAAGTTCACACATTGGATCCCCACCAGTATCTCTTTCGATAGTCATGGCACCGTCGTAACAGTCAGGTGTTCTAGTAAGATTGTCAGACGCAGAATATACCTCAGGGAGCGACTCCGAAGCTTCAGTAGATGGCTGAATGCTCTCGCATATTGGTACACAAGGAAGCTACGTGTAGATTCATTCAAAAGTTGACAAAAGTTGATTCAGAGGATAGTCAACAGATCAATTGACCAACAACAGATTTTACTTACCTCAAAGTAATATGCAATTATACCTTCCTCATCACYATCAGGCGGTCTGCATTCCTCACATTCCTCCAATGTCAGCTCATCATCAAAATAAATAAAAATGCCAACATCAGTCCAACCATCATAGCACTCAATCTCTCTAGTCAATGTGTCTCTG
>CAACVS010000231.1:6164-27731 GCA_900660405.1 Pseudo-nitzschia multistriata | reverse complement strand
GACTAGGACTGGAGCTTATCGTAGGGGAGACACTAGGTGCAACACTTGGTAGTTCACTAGGCAATTGACTAGGAGAAGTAGTAGGGCTCACACTAGGGTTCACACTTTGAGTTGGACTATCACTTGGCACATCACTAGGATAATCGGTGGGATTGGTAGAATCGCTAGGTTCAGATGTTGGTGATGAAGTTAATCGCAGAGTAGGCTGCAATACAGGTTGTCCCATAGGTTTACTTGACGGTAGACGAACAATGGGTTGGGAGGTTCGTGATCCGACTGGTTTTCCTGTTGGTGTTTCAATCGGCTGCTGCACTGGTTGTTCCACTGGCTGCTGCACTGGTTGTTCCACTGGCTGCTGCACTGGTTGTTCCACTGGCTGCTCCACTGGCTGTTCCACTGGTTGCTCCACTGGCTTCTCAACTGGTCTCTCAACTAGCTCCTCAACTGGCTCTTCAACCAGAGATGGTTGTAATGTAGGCTGAGTTTCAAATTGTATGACAGGCTGGGCGGTAGGTTTAGGGCTGGGCTGAAGGGTAGGAACAACTGTGGTGAAATTTCCTGTCTTGTTCCCTTCAGGGAAAATGATCGGAGCTCCTGATGGTTCCAAACTCACTGAAGGCATTTCGGATTCGCACCATTTCCCGCGAACGTTTGTCATTTCATCATCCCTATAAGAAGCTTGTTTGAAAGAGTCGTGATTACCATAACACATATATCTTGTTGGGTGGGAGGTGGCGAGAGCACCAGTAGGAGCTGATGGCATGGAGGTCAAAAAGGAATGTGGAGTTCCAAAGTGGTTTGGAGCTTCAGTAGGGACCTGATCAGGAACGACGTTACCATTTCCCTCACTTAGTTTCACCATGCTACCAATACTAGGAAGTGAAATTTCATTGTCACCCAGGGTCCTCAATTTCCGGCACTCTGGATCATCGGGATCTTCGAGACATTTAGACGGGATAGACATGAGCGAAGAACGATTCTTCGACGAGACCGTCCTATCGCTTGCAGCCTCTGCGCTGATGGCTACATTTTGCTTCAGTCGTGAAGCACGAGGATATAATGCCGGGCCACAAAACTTTATCTTCTCGGGATCACTAAAGTCACATTTTTGTACTCGATTTATTTTCGAGGGATCAACGTTCGAACCGAAATGGCGATAAAACCACAGTGTTTTCTTCTCGACGGTGCTCTCCAACAGTCGCAGAAAACCTAGGATACCTTTCCCAGGATTTTCGTTAGGAATATACGAACCATCCACCCCCTCGAGTCTGAAAGAGATTGTAGTGAAGGTCACTAAAAGGGCAATCAAACTCAACTTCACCGATACCGATGCCCGAGTTCGGAAAGATTTCATGTTTTTTCACTATTCGATTCGATAAGCTTGGATCCTATTCTTGGCTACCTTGCTTTCAATTTTGGATTAGAACACAATGCATATTGGTTTCAAATACGGAGACTCTCGATCATCCTAATACCGTGCTCGCTGGTATCAACTAGTGAAGGCATTTACACCCAGGAAACGCCTTCTCGAACGAAAATTGAGGACGATGCGTTGCGCTAATCCATTCACGAGAGAAATGGAAACAAATATTAATAATTGATTCGTTTTTGAAATAAATACTGTGAGGGGTATAGCTCTGCATGGTCATTTTGAAATAAGCCTAGAATTGTTCCTCAATATTTCTTATGCTTGATGATGAACGGGGGTTATATAATTAGGATCAGGAAGATTCATTTTTCTTCAGCGATAATTGCTAGCACACAGCGCACTCCCAGAAGCTATTTGGGTGCCAGCGACAACAATCCTCTACCCCTTGCCCCCGAAAATCTCCTTCGCTCCCCCATTCCACACGCCAAAACTATCTAGTCCCTTAATCTTTTTACTGGCGTTAGTACTACTACTAGTAGTAGTAGTATTAATAGTACTAGTACAACAACTACTACTATGTAGTATGAAGTACTAGTAGTAAGTAGTACTAGTAAGGTTTTAGTACATAGGTTTTGCATCCCAAATCTCAAAAAGAAGGTCCAGTGTATATAGTAGGACGAGTACTATTCCTGCTATTTCCACCACAACTAGTACTAGTACTACAACAAGACAACTAGTACTAGTAGTGGTACTACTAGTAGTATTGTTACTAGTAGTACTACTAGTAATCCCATAGCTAGTGGTGCTGGTGTGTTAATAGCATGTTCTTGTTGTTGTTGTTACTACTACTACTAGTACTACTAGTAGTAGTCCTACTAGTATTTTGTGAACTTGTTGCTCCACTCTACTATCATGTGCTTAATTTTCTACTAGTAGTACTACCACCACCAGCTTCACAGTAAGAAGATTTCCTATTAGTACTGCTGTGCTGCACCTGCACATCTCATTGGTCACAATGATGATACTGCTCATACTACTACTACATGAAAGAGTAGCTTGTTGGATGAAGTGCTGGTGGTGAAAGAATGTACTAGTAAGAGAGAGATGCAATTGCCCAGTAAGGCAGATCCTCATACTAGTAGTAGTATTTTGATTGATAAACCAAACACCAGCATGTGTCAAAGTACTTAGTGTTGCTTTATTCCTTCTTGATAAATGGGAGTGCAATGATGCTGGTAGTAGAGTAGTAGTGAGCCAGTGGTTGTTCACTGAAGGAACTACTACTACTACTGATCAGCAAACTTCTAGTACTACTAGTAGAGCTGCTGTTGCTGCAACAGAGAATTCTCAATTTGGAGGTTGGTGTCACAACCACTTCATTAGTTAATGATGACACCAAGAACTCTGAGGAGAAGTGACAACACAAAAGGCACCAGATACCAACACCTGGCCTGTACTGGATCCTAAATGTCTTTAACTCAGAAGTTTGGTTTGCTGATCTACTCTGATTCCACCTCCATAGAAGTACTTTTGGCAACTGCAAGAGCTGCGCCAAAAAACAGTCATTTCACAGTTTGAGTTTTTGCTCAAAACACTAGTAGTGCTAGGTGACAAGAACCTGAACCTGACCCCCGAAGAAGAAAACAACCAGGTCCCAAGTTTGGCCACCTTCTGTACTCTGGTTTCCATTTGTAGTTTCAGCAACTTCAAAACTGCTACAGTTTTTAAATCTGTCGACAGTCTAAGTCTTGTTTCAATGCTCATCCTGGAACTCCTGATGATTTTGTACTCAACTCTGATTGATGTCATCAAACTCAAACAATAAACTATTATTAGTGGCTTGGTACAAGTTAGATAATATCAAAGACAATGGTGTGGAATTAGGACCTCCCCACTGATTCACTCAGACTCTGTGATATAAAGTAATATTGAAAATTCGTAGTGATGTACGTAATGTTGCTACTTCTAGTTGCTAAATGCAAATATTCAGCGTCACTACTAGTAGTACCATCCAGAAAATTCACCGTCTCCGCCGTAAACCTCTGATTCCGCTTCAGAATCCGATGCGAAACCATTGTAGTTATCGCAATTGGAATATTCGTTACTACCTCCAAAATCCATTGCATATGCGTGTTCCTCCCAGTTTAGATTGTCCTCGAAACTAGTCTCTTTTTCATCGATCAAATGACCTTTGAAAGTCTCTGATGCAGAGGTCAATGCTGCGCACATGAGAGTTGGATAGCGAGTCAAATTGTCTAGAGGTTTCATAGGAGCATTCAGGACATCGGAATAAGATGTGAAAATTGGAGTGGCTTCGAAGACCTCTGTGTTGGAAAATTCCTCTGTGATGACATTGTATTGCTTTCCTCCTATCGAAAAATGGAGGCCCGGTGCTCTTCCATTCGCATTTTTCGTTTCCGTGCTTTCTTTCTTTCCTACCGTCGAAGAAAAGTGGTAGTTTGGAAGTCTGATATTCTTTCGCTTTGTTTCCGTGCTTTCTTTCCGCTCTCCTGTTATTGAAGAATGAAAGCTTGGTAGTCTAACATTCTTTTTTTTGGATTCCGTCTTTTCCTTTCGTTCAGCTGCCATAGTAGAATGGAAGCTTGGTAGTCTGGAGTTTATTGTCCCCATTTCCAGAATTTCTTTTCGATCCTTAATTTCATTTCGTTCTTCCGCTACAAATTTTCGAGAAGATTCCATTACAGAATCGAGTAACTCCTTTGTCAAATCTTCAAGTCGCGGGATTGGAGCCGGAGGAAGTGTCGAAGAGGATCCATTGTAGTCGACCTCATTTTTTCCCCTCTCATTCGGTCCCTTCTGTAGAACAGAAATATACTCTTCTTTTGTCAAGTCTCCGAACTCATTCAAAAGGTAGAATTTTCCATTCTTTCTATTCATTTCCATTTGAGTAACAAAATTTTTCTTGAATATTTGAAACCTTTTTTCATCCCTGACCTTTCCATAGCGTTTTGTCCAGGCACCGTACTCTCTTCGAATAATCCCATCTGCATTGCGATCTACGTTGATTTTCTCTTCTTCGATCTCTGGTTCTCCTAAAGGACGAATACGAATCTTTGGAGTGAATGATTGCGGCGACCAGTCAGTTGTTGCGAATGGTTGTGATTTTCTTCCCGCCGTACTCTCTTCAATGTAAGCAGATACATTTTTTGTTGCGACGAATATGATGGTAGCCCGGAATAGATACTTCATGACGAAATGAGTTTGGTGCTTTTAATCGTTCTACAATATTCTTTTTTAGTTTACCGATTGATTTGAAGTGACGGAGGCAAATCAACGAACGAAAAGGGAAGAAATGAAAAAATGATGATTTCAAAAACTGTGTGACATCAAGATTTCACTTGGCCGGTCGGCGTCCAATTCGACTCTTGTCAGAAGCCGGCATAAATTGAGAAGATGCATCTGTCTTCATCCGTCAAAATAAACTTTTTTTCGTAGCAAATATTGAACACGCATAAATCCTGTATTTCGATCACGTACGATGACAGATTACGATATCCGATTTCGGACGATTTTAATTCAGCTCTTGAGATGAAACTGAAAATAACGAAGAAAAATAGCCGGCTAACTGTATCTCTTTGGTATGATACGTACGTACCCTACCATACTTTACTATCTCAGAAGTAATTGATGTACGGTACGGTACCGTATTGAGAGTCAGTGGTCATAATTTCGGGGGATGCACGCGCGACAGGCTCTGTTTTGGTGTGGTAGAAGCTTTCGTTAGAAAAACTCGTATTCCACCCAAGGTTCGAGGTACATACGGTACGTCACCAGGTACGTCGTGTGCTACCACCACAAGGCTCAGACGTGGACGCATGTTACGATGATGAACGATTTTCGATTTTCATTCGAAAGACAGAAAAAGGCGCGAAAAAGTCATAATTTGAATATTTGGAACAGTATCAATGTTTTTTCCTTTCATCACCCGTTGAACGTACGAACACCGGATCGTAATGACTCCAGCAAGCAATAAGTTTTGGAAGATCCCTGACATCTGACAATTCATCAAACGGTACGGTGCGCAACTGATCGAGGTCGGTACATTTGAAGAAGACCGTTCCGCAGGACAACTGTTACGATAGAAAGCCGACAAGTCTTGACTAAACCAAATTCTGGCTCGTATTCGATTAGAGACAGCGACCAACAATCGAAACCAGAGAGATACGTATAGTAAAATAACCAAGATAAAAAACGACCATGCCGAATCCTTTATTC
Organism: Pseudo-nitzschia multistriata; assembly: GCA_900660405.1. Classification (NCBI taxonomy): domain Eukaryota; phylum Bacillariophyta; class Bacillariophyceae; order Bacillariales; family Bacillariaceae; genus Pseudo-nitzschia; species Pseudo-nitzschia multistriata. The sequence continues at coordinate 22,126 of CAACVS010000231.1, read as the reverse complement.
GTACCAAAATCAAATGAAAAACCCCAGCTGTTGACGATATCTTTTGAAGACGACCCTCAGGGGTCCCTTGGAGCGCAATTGATCAACTCCGACAAGGTTAGTATTCTTAACAATCGTAATCGCCTCCACCAAATAGTAATTTGTTTTGAGCGTTGAGACACGCCTCTTCAATTCTGAACATATTTGCACTCACGACATGCACCACATCGCTTAGGGAGAGCCAGCCGAAATGTTTTCTCCAGGGTTTGCTCAGATCGGACGATTACTAGAGGGGGACACTGTGGCTCGGAAATCTGGAGTTGAGGTTGGAGACATTATTGTTGCGGTCAATGGTTCTGGTTTTCGTCGCTTTGCTTCTGATTTCGACGAAAGTGAAGTTGTGAACCTTTCAAAGGATTGCCATATCCCAAACGACAACAACGTATTGCACCTTGGACGCGGGGAGGCTTATGATGCGCTGTTGACAAAAATCAAGACCATCAAATCTGCTGGAAGTCCTCCACTTGTTTTGAGTTTGGAAAGGTATGTTGTTGCTTTTGCTGGTGAAAAATACCAAAAATTAGTTCAGTTGTCAGAAAATTGCTTCATGTGTTGTTATAAATCTTGTTCCTGTGCAACATGTGAATGGCAATGACATATGTTTGTCCTCTTTATCCTACCAACTCAACCCATGATTTGCTTCATTGCATGCAGATATACATGGGATGCAAAAGTTAATTCTTGGCCACGATTCCTTAAAGCTCGTGATGGTGACGTTCCCGCTGCAATGAAAATGCTTCAAGATCACGAGAATTGGAAGACGCAAAATTTGCCAATGGACTTGACCAGAGACGGACTACAAGAGGTTCTGAGGCTTAAAGCTGTGGCAGAGGTGGATGTCAACCAAAATCGCGATGTACCTCCTGCGGTATACGTCAACTTTGCTAAACTCCAATCCATCGAAACTATTTCTTTCGATGATGTATGCAAAGCTTTCGTAATCTACACCGAAATGATGTTGGCTCGTTCAAAAGACCCTCGAAGACCTCAGATAAATCAATTTATCGACATGACTGATGTAAGCGTATCTAGTGGGTTCCGCGCGGAGCTCATTCGGAAAATTTACGAAATATTTGAGGCAAACTATCCAGAATGCCTTGGCGTAATGGTAATGCATCCAGTCTCTACTGTTTTGGCAACCACCATCCGGCATGTGTTGAAATTTGTGAACGAAAACACACAACAGAAATTTGTATTCGCGAATACTTTATCGGAAGTGTGCGATGCTATGGGATGGGACGAAGAAGAAGTCGAAAGTTGTGGTGGAGTAAAGGAATTCATGCACAAACACGAAGAAGCTGGAGCTGACTTGATACTAGAATAAAGTAAAAGGCTGCAGTCTGACCTAAGATGGTTGCCGCTGATTTTGTTGGGAAGGAATTCATAAACTTCGGACTGCAACTGAAAAAAGGCTTACGGCCACATGCTTGCCAACACAAATAAAGTAACCATGCCGATCAAGAATCGTATTTTTAAAACGTCATTCTATTCATTCTTCTTCAATTCTGCATCTTTTTCATCGTCATCGTCTTGCCCCTTTACAACGTGTTTGTGAATGAATTTCCGTGTTCTCTTCACCTTTGGCCAACGAATCAATGGATTCACTTTCGACGTGTTGTATCCGTTCGTTTGAAAGCCGACTACCACAACGAGCAGAAGCGTAAGCATGAATGGAAGCCCAAAATCAGCTTCGATCGTCAATTTTCTATCAGGTTCACTGAATTGTTTCAGATACGCGGAATACAATCCCAAGATCCCAGCGCCTATGGGCAAGACGAGAAAAATGCACACTTTGGCTAGTGTCGTTGGCATGATTATTTACTCCTGAACAGTGGGCAATGAATTCGGTGGTCAAGGTTATATTGGCGAGTGTTGCTCAAGATTCAGAAGTAACGGGTCGCAGAGTATTGTCTGCCGTATTGTACCTGTAGAATACCCAATTTCACAACACAGTTTCACCTTTCGAATAAGAAGAACGATGGCTTTCTACCTCGAATATTTTGTCAATAATCGTGGTTCATGGAGGAACGTTATTGTTGTCTGTGTTTATGCCGATTGTTGTCGATTTTCAGATGCTGGTTGACATGACACCATCTGCGCCTCCCCATTCAAGACTCCTCCGTAACGTACGGTACTACAGTACAAACAAACGAAAGTTTTTCCGTACCCTGGTATGAATATGAATGAATCTTCAGGAATCTTCTATTCAGTCTTCTATTCAGATTACACCTGCTACCTTCACAATTGCTGAGCGAGGGACTATCAGTACGAGTACGTACGTACTACGAGTACTTGTAGACGTCGTACCTTGAACGTACCGGCTACACAGGCCGAGTAAGAGTTAAGCTCCGAATTAAGACTACCATATTCTAATAGGTTATGAGTACAACAAGAATGCGTGGCTTTTATAACACACTCATTGAATCAACCTTATCATAGCAAGCTGTCACCTCTTCAGTTCTTCATTCAAACTTAATCAATTGTGCTCAAAAGACAAGTGTGCAGTCCAACTCTCTTCACCTGTGTAGGAGACTGCAGTACAAATCCTACACAGAATAAGACCAAAATACCAACAAAAAAATTAAAACAATTAGTATAACATCTTTTCTGTTCATTTCTTTCTCTCTTCAGCATAGTAGTGTAATATCCAAACAAGAAAATATAAAACACTCCAAACTGGCATGTGAACTATCACATAAACTATCATATTTACCATGATAAAAATCATATCACCATGATTGATGATGATGATTCTTTTTCTGCTGAGGACAGGGCTGATGACAATTGTTGTTGTTCATGCAATGCAAACCTATCTGACAACAGTACTAGTAGTGTTGGCCCACACGCTCCTCACAGTAGGAGCCCCTCCCAAGATGACAGCAGTTTTCCAGTGGTGATACAAACAGTTATCTTGGAATTCTTTCTGATGCCCCATACTTCTATACTGCTCCCTTCAACAAAATTCAAGAATTCTCATTGACCTTGACCTCTCTGATTCATCTGATCTGGAGCAGGATAAATTGGAACATCTTCTCCAGTCCCACTAAAATTCCTCCTGCTGGTACACACATGTATTTAGATGGTGATGAAGAAGAAGCACACAACAGCAATGACGATGAAGAAGAATGCAACAACAATATCACTCAGCATCAATCTCCTGGTGTCAGGAATCTTGTGTGATGAGAGGGATGTATTAAGTACAGTGGTGTACTAGAAGTAGCAAAGAAAGAATTTATTTTTTCTGAAGTTTGTGGGTGGCAACATTTGGCAACACATGATGGGAAAAAGTTAATGAAATCTACTTTTGATGGCTTAGGAATACATCAAACACCTGGTCCAGATGTTGCATACATCTGAAATAAGCTTGCATTCTTGTGTCCACATTAGTAGTGGATATTCATTAGTAGAGAGCCCTTGTGCTGACACAATGATACTGCTTGTGCAAAAAAAGTTATTTGAAAAAATGATTGAATTACTATTAGTAGTAACTCTATAACTATAACTATAACTAGTACTAACAACAACAACAACAACAACAACAACAACAACAACTTACACCACCAGACACCAAGAACCAGACAACCAATACGTCTGTGTAGTTGGCGTGTGACAAATATGTGGTGTCTCCCACTAGTAAGACTCAAGCTCTAGTACTACTACTTTTAGTAGCTGCAACACTCTTTGTTCATTAGTAGTACTAGTAGTACTAGTAGTGGTACACCAAGCACTCCTCTGAAAAAACAGTAATTAATTAACATTAATGACCAAAATCCTTAGCATCCTTGGTTCTCCTCTAACATCAATGACTCTAAAGTCATGAGTTATTTCTTGTGGGTTCCTCCATGGTTCTTTCCAATGAAATAACCCACATTTTAGAAAGAACGTGGCTTATTTTTTTTTCCAGCATGAAGTAACTAGTCATGATTCTACTAAAACATGGGTTATTTTTTACCAAGAATAACCCACGTTTTTCTAGGAGGGGAGGAATTCAAAAACAGGTATGCACGTGGGTTCCAGAGGGCCCAGATGCAATCAGTAGAGCTAAGCACCTGAGAGGATTTTGAAGTTGTGCCTTTTGAGTACATGGTTTGTCAGCTGAGTACCCCTACTGGTGCATGTCAATTACTAGTACAAAGCAAATTGATCACATTCTAATACAACCGGTACAATTTGGTACTAACTAGTAGCTGACTAGCAAGAACCAAAGAGCTACTATAACAGAGCAAAAGAATCAATGGCAGGCATGCTGTCAATAGTGGAGCAACGCAAAAAACAAGAAAAGAGCAAAAAGATCTAAACTTCCCTTTATCATCACAGTGGTGCTATAGGATAGCATTGAAGTGGGGGGCACAAACCTGGATACTTCAAGTCTCAACAGCAGCAAGATTAAAGTTTTGATTAGTGTTTTAGTTCCTCTACTTCCCAAGCGAGTTGGTAGACTATTGCTGCAAGGATTGGCATCAATACAATGAAAAGGAAACGCAACCACGACGTGCTGCCCATTTTCACGTCGTCCAGTTTTCCTGGAAGACCGGCAAACGAGTTTGGATCCTCACTCACAGGCAATATACGCATGAAAAATCCGATTGGAATCGACAAAGCACCGTACCCAACAGTCATTATCCATTCCTCAAGTGAAAGGGGAGTTGTCTGCGTAAATTCACCACCATATTCAACGATAAACCATTGGGAAAGTACTGTGAAGATAATCACTAGCACAAACATTGGAGATTCTCCTAACGCACCAAGGGGGTTAAAGATGTCTCCAATTTCTCGTGCATTGAACTCATTGAAAATTTGACAGAAGACAAATGCGTTGAAGATAATCGTAAAATGATGAATTGAACCGTCTTCGCAACTGTACAGAACTGGTCCCTTGCTCAGGAGGTAGACAAGAAGTGTCAGTTGGTAGGTTGACTGAATCAGAATGTTGCGCCACATAGGAAGACTAATCAAACTGGAATTTCTCTTGTAGGGTGGTCTATCAAGCAGTTCTTGCTTGGGAGGTTCAGTTCCAAGCGCAAGAGCTCCCATTGTATCCATAATTAGGTTCACCCATAGCATCATTACTGCATTCAAAGGAGGATCATAACCAACTAGAGCCGAAAGGAATGTGATGGTCAATGCGACGACGTTCACAGTTAGTTGAAATTGCAAAAACTTGCGAATGTTATCGAAGACAGATCGTCCCCAAAGAACAGCTTTTACGATCGATGAAAATTTGTCATCCATGATGATAATATCAGAGGCGTTCTTTGCGACATCAGTGCCAGAGAGACCCATGGATAATCCCACATCAGCAGCTTTAAGCGCAGGACCGTCGTTAGTTCCATCTCCTGTAACTCCGACAACTTCCCCTACGCCACCGCGCGACCTCGACCACTCTTCCTTATATCCGGGCAAAAGAAGATCTTTCTCGGTTGCAAAATCTCTTCCAGGATGCCTTTCAAGCCATTCCTCTTCCGTCTCGGGCATCAGCCCTCCGTTCAGTCGCTGAACAAGAGTGTGCTTGTCTTCAGGACTCGAACGCGCCAAGACCTGCAAAGTGGGAAGGACTCGATCTAATTCTGCGGGAGTCAATTTTCGAAATTCCTCCCCCGTCATCGCCGTACCCCCTAGTAAGTAACACATTGTAACAAGAGAATTGTTGAGGAAAGAGCTGAAACCCAGCGCATACCATTGGAATTTTTCTTCGAGTCTCGATACACATACCTTTCGTCAAAATACCAGCCTGCTTAGCAATCGCTCGGGCTACAAATGAAAAAATGGATGGTGAGAGAAATGTTTAAAATGTATTTTTCCGTGAGATGGATCAATCAACGTACCTGTCTCGATGTTATCACCAGTGACCATGCGGACGAAAATTCCTGCCTTTTGACACACGGCAATTGCATCGACTACATCATCTCTTAGTGGATCAGCGATACCAACAAGCGCATCCAAACACATTTCCTTCTCAATCAGACTTTCGCAGTCTGCGATAGAAATTTTCGAAATATCTTTTGTAATGTTTTCAATTTGATTGCGGTGTGTTATCGCGATGCACCGCAACGCGTCTTCCGCAAACTCGCTGATAATGTTTTCAAAGTATTTTCTTTTCTCTGATGTCATAGGCTTCTCTGACCCGTCAGCATCCAAATACAAGGTACAGTTGGCCAAGATTATTTCTGCCGCTCCCTTGTGGTACATGGTAACATTTTCTCCTCCCTTCTTGACCAACACTGTCATGCGTTTACGGCTGCTAGAAAATGGAAAAAGCCGACTGCCGCCTTCCTTTCCAAAGTTGGCTGCTTCACGACGTGTGTCGGTATCGTCGTTGTTCCCCCAGGCTGACTGACTCAGAAGGATCATTGCTCCCTCAGTTTTGCTACCGATAACCTGAGGTCGAATATCGTAGTTTTCTTCTTCATCTACAACTGGTGCAGCAGGAAGAATGCGAGCAGTTGAGCAGCAAGCAAAGGCTTCGAGAATGACATTCATTGCAGTTCTAGATATACCTAGGGGCTTTTTGCACTCAGTGTCTTTTGTATCCGCAAAGACACCTCGAACAACGGTCATTCTATTTTCTGTCAGAGTCCCCGTTTTGTCGGAACAAATATTGGTAGCGTTTCCCATAGTCTCGCAAGCTGTCAAGTGACGAATCAGATTCTGGTCGCGAAGCATTTGCTTTGTGGAGTAGGCGAGTGAAATTGTAACAGCAAGGGGCAATCCCTCTGGAACAGCGACTACTACAATGGTAACACCAATGATGAATGCGTCGAGCGCATGTTTGAAAACACTCACATCCTTGAGGTATTCTGGATCAATGAAAATTTTGATCCACATCATGGCAATAAAAGTTGCGGCTGCTGCCGCCATTCCAACATGTCCGATGTTGACTGCCATAACATCCAATTTTTCTTGTAGAGGAGTCTCTTCTTGTTCTTTCTCTAAATGACTCTTAATGATACCCCACTGCGAGTTTGGTCCAACCGCAGTAGCGACGAATCGGGTCGAACCTGCAACGGTGGTACAGCCCGACAAGAGAAACGGATCACTTGTAAAATCTTTCTCAATTTCTTCTGGCTCACCTGTTAGTGCAGACTCGTCAACTGCCAAGCCATCATAGTGAACGACGACTCCATCACAAGGAATTGAATCGCCAGCCTCTAGTGATATCAAGTCGCCTACTACAAGATCTTCCACAGGGACTTTTTGAAACTTGCCGGAGCGAATGACCAACACATCGACTTCGTCGTTAGCAGCACTAAGTTCACGAAACTGAGTTTCTTTTTGATAATCATTCACGGCAGTGACAACCGAGACCACCAAGCAGGCAGAAAGGATTGCCATCCCCTCAACGTATCCGACTTCTGGGTCGTCGTAAATGCCAATAGCCAACGAAACGATTGCCGCAACGATCAAAATTTGCAACGTGGCGTCGTCAAAAGTGTCGACAAAAAGCTGCCAGAAACTCTGCCGTGGTGTTGACGGGAGAACGTTCGACCCGAATAACTCGCGTCTCGTTTCTATAGAGTTCTCCGCTGCACCATGATCCGGATGCGTTGATACGAGATCTAAAAGACCCTTCACACCACCAGCCTCATTGAGGTGCCCAAGATTCGACGACAGCGTCTGTGGCACATTGATTCGTTTCACCAAGTCTTTGATGGTATCTGCCTTGTCTTCTAGGCATTGGCTGGCCATCTTGTTATCTTTTTCCMTTCAATGCACTAGTCACACAAGAATTGTCCACGAAAGTAAGCACAGGAAGTATTAAAATTATCAATGTTCACAATGGTTTTCTTCTTCACTTCTTTGAGCATTGCCATTTGCGCCTACCAGTACCGTAGTTGTTGACGTTTCACTTTTGGGTTCGCAACGGTCATTTGCGGTTGCAGTTGACTTTGATTGTTACCAGAGAGTGCGTAAAAGCAGTAGAGCAGGTACAGTACTGTAGTACGGATGAGTTCTCCCTGGACCAACAAGCTACACTCATCATCCATCGTCAGACCTTTTTGGTTATGCGCATGAAAAACTCGGTTTTTCGCGCAACCTCCCCCCACTCATCCCCTCCCGTCAGATTGGATGTAGTGCAACATGTGGTGGCGGCAGAAAGTCGGATATCCCAACGTGTCAAGGCGCGCACTTTTGTCAATCAAAATTTATTTTGTGAGTTCGCCCTCACAAAAAAATCGCAAAAAACAAAAATACTGAATGATTATTCTATTCTATTTCTATTTTCCTCCGCTACATAAGTGGTTGTTTTAGTGTTTGATAACTTAAATTAGGAGATTTTTTAAGCCATGGTACAAGAAGATAGAGTGGTACAGGCCGGTACCCAAGTACGCGTTTAGCATGAGAAAGGGTTGTATCGTATCGACTCATACCCTACCAAGTTTCAGATATTGAGTATCCATTCTAATAATCAAAAGATTGTTACGCCACGGTACAACACAACTTGTCCAATTCCCTGTCACGCCTTCTTCTCCAGGAAGACCCAGAAACAGTAAATCCAGCTCTAGCCAGTTTTCTCCTTTCTTACTCGAAACAATGCCTACCCGCATCGTCGCGAACGAAACGGATCATTCGCGAAAGTTCGGAAGTTTTCGATTAGCCAATAACCGGAATCATCTGAGCTTGTCGGCAACGAGTGTGGGGTCTGCAATCTCGCCCGGAAACGGAACTAATGATTGTTCTATCACACAGAGAAGCCTCGACTCGCCTCTGGTAAAACGTAAAAGCTCAAGAAAGGTAGTCCATTTGAGATCTTCCATCATTCGGAACAAAAAAGGAAACCAAAATCTTCGGGCGCTATCGAGCCAGGATATCCGAGCTTCCCCTCGTCTGCTGGGGTATTGTTTTCAACTCCTGGCCTCTATTGTGATGCTGATAAGTGTTTCGACCTTTTTTTACGGAGAAGAGAAAGAGACTTCGGATGAAATAGGTATCATATTCAATGCAACAGATGGTGTAGACAGCCAAAAGTTGTATTATAGCAATGAAAGTCGTGCTGTGTTCGCCTGGAAATTGTATGGGTGCTTTGTAGTGAGTGGACTTGGTACCATCATGTCGTCGGTAATCATCCTTGTCCATTTCGACACAATTTTCTTTCCAACTCTGTGGCTACACACTTTTCGTGACGGGAGTAAAAGGGAACAAGTACTGTTGATTGCCTTGACTATCTTTTGGGCCGTCGGGCTTCATTTCAATACGTCTTCTCTTTCCGTTGGGGAATCGCAAGCCAATGTCTACTTCACGACCTGGATTTCGTTTTTTTCAGCGGTGCTGAATTATGGGATATGGCGGGTATCTGCTGGGCGCACATCAATAGCTGATTTGGTCAATGAACACCATCGCGAGACAACGTGAGTTGAAAGTGGCCTGGGGTCTTCAAAGATTCCAAAAGAACTATCATGCCCGTTGCTGTGAACGCAATGAGACCCACAAATGAATATGTAATATCTTACTTTTTTGTTCTTTAAATCGACCAAAATTCCGTTGCAGATACAACTGGCTATGGGTTCTATTTTGCTCTTTGATTTTCGCATTTTCTATTTGCGATACTTACATCAATCGAGAGTACATAAAGTTGTATTTTGAAGGGCAAGATCTACATATTGAAAAGAAGGGCTGGCTTTACGCACTGATTCTTCCGTGGGGAGCTGTCGTTGTTTCAATCATTTCGATTGCATTGAACCACTTTTTGTTGAAGTCTTGTGAACTTAGGGTATTCGGAGGGAGATTTGTGTTGCTAGGGTGGCGACAAGCGGAGGGTCTAGTCGCTTTTGCCCTCACTGGTAAGGTATTACTTCTAGTCACGCTGCCATCGATTATAAGGCTGGCGTTCTTTTTTGATCAAAATAGCCTTTTGCTAACGTTGAGAGCTTATTTCGTTCAATGTTTTCAATTTGATTGTTGGCTGTTTGTCACAAAGGAGCGTTATTTTGGATAGTTTTCAAATACACTGGAGGAAATGGTATTTTCAACGGTTTGAATAATGTGTAAGTACCAACCGCAAACGAGAGTAGTTTTGTCGCGTTCACATTTTGCCTCGGAAGATTCACAATTTCTTGTCCCTTCTTGATTCTGTTCTGGTTCGGAATAGATATTTCGGGTAAGTCCTAGAAACTTGTACAGAATGGGTAAAACTTATTGTCGCATGAAATCGTCGCATTATCATATTTTGAATTCAGTATTCTCATGGTGGAAATTGTAATTACTTTTTCTATTGCCTTGCATTACTTGTTATGCGACAGGGTATGGGGAGCATTCATTAATTCGGGCACGTTGTTGGCAACATGGCTTCGCGAGAACAAGAATATCGAAGCTATTGAGGACGAGGAAAGGAATCGAGAATAAATCACAGGCATGGTAATAGAAGACCATGACGACACATGACGACAGCGGTTGCCCTGCAGTGTATATGATTACAGCGCCGTGTCGCATTCAATAATTTTAATTTACATCAATTTATTTCGTACAGTTCTATTTATGTATTATGGAAGCCAGAGGTATATCAGTGTCCTTTCAAACAGCTATTTTTGAAAAGGCAATATTGTTTTCCATTTCCCCAAGAATTGGATCCAATGCTACTGTCAGAGTGTTAACAGTTTCATCAATATCCCCAATTTTATCCAGACCAAATAAACCCAGACGGAATGTCCTCATTCCTTCTGGTTCGTCCAATTTCCATGGGACACCCATCGCAATTTGCAAACCTTTCTTCTTGAACTTGGTCATCATTTCTGCATTCTCGACTGTTGCCGGAGAATGGTACACCAAGACACCAGGAGCTTGAAACCCTGGAGCACTTACGCTTGTAAGACCCCTTTCATCCAGCATTGCTCGAGCTCGCTTTCCTAGCTTGTATTGACCTTCCTTCAGTTCCGGAAGCCCAACTTTCAGAGTCTCGACGGATATTTCATGGAAATCTCGCAGTGCATCCGTAGGCATGGTTGTGTGGTATCCGAATCCTCCAGCTTCATCTGTGATGAACAAAAAGATGCACATTAGAATAGGATACTTCCAAGCAAATCTACGAAAACGAAAGTTTTCCTGAAACAAATAAAATACTTTCTGACAACTTACATGTGTCCATAATTGCGGACCATCGTTTCAAACTCATTGCAAAAGATGTTTCCTTCGTTGTTTCCATCTTTTGTTTTGCTCGATCAGACATCATGACCAAACCAGCACAGCATGGTCCAGTCCATCCCTTTTGAGGAGCAGAAATAACCACATCGACGCCGAGATCTTCCATATCTGCCCAAATTGTGCCACTTGCAATACAATCCAAAACAAAGAGTCCGCCCACGTCATGCATCGCCTCGGAAACCTTACGAATGTAATCATCGGGCAAGATCATGCCAGTACTGGTCTCTACGTGAGCGCAAAAGAGGGTCGCTGGTCGCTCTTCATAGATCTTTGCCACTACTTCATCTACAGGACAAGGTGCGTACTGATAATTATGTTGATCAGTTGCTAGGTCGATAGGTTTTGCCTTCAACACAGTATGGGACTTTGGTATATTTCCCATCTCAAAAATCTCTGTCCACCGATAGGAGAACCATCCGTTTCGGATCACCATGACGTGCTCGTCTGTTGCAAACTGGCGAGCAACAGCTTCCATACCAAATGTACCCGATCCTGGAATTATTGCGACTTTGTCAGCATTGTAGGTTGCTTTCAAAAGGGAATTCAGATCGCGCATTACCTTTTGAAATGGATCGGACATCAAATTCAACGACCGGTTGGTGTGGATAACTGAGTACTCTTTAAATTGACCGAAATCTTCCTTTGGAATAATGTCGTAAGAGGGAGTGTCGTGTTTTTGGCTGTCGATGCAGGTTGGATAACCTGACGAGAAGGCCTTCAAGCCTCTCCTAGGAGCTCCTAGAGTCATTGTTCGATGCTGGGCCTTTCCCAAGAATCTGCTAGCTGTTTGGAACATGATGGATTTCTTTCTTTCCTTCTATAAAATGTAGATTGTGAGAGTGATACGTTGCGCCTAGGAGTACGTATTTGAAATCGAACAAGTGAAACTTTCTTTACAATGACGATGATGTAAGCATTTTCTAGAACCTTCTTCGTTCGATTTTCGAATATCAGATGGCCTGATCGTTTTGTTCGTGTTTTCCATGGAGAATAAGAAGAATTCAATCACAAACAAAATGCAAAGCTCCCTGCTTTGGTATGGAACATTGTTAAAAAACATACTACTGTAGTAATACTCTACGGTATTGAACTGTGATCAGTAAGGTAGGATGTAACGTACGGTAGCGTACTACGATGGAGAAAAAAATAACGTATTGTATCAATTGACGAAGAATACATGACACCTGTCTGAGCACGTTAGCTGTATCAATTGACGAAGAATACATGACACCTGTCTGAGCACGTTAGCGATGATTCGAATCGTGCATTGCGGTAAACCCAAGACGTCATCGACAAGATTACGTTTTTAAATTGAAACAAGCGCACCGTACAGCGACGCGAAGAACGAATGTACCACTGAACAAGTGTTGAGTTTATGTGCCGTATGGTACGTACGTACGAGTACTACCCCTGGAATATATATTCCTTATTCCTCTAACAGACCAACCAGCAAAAAAATGACGCATACTGGTAGTATTGCCCCAAAAGTGATTTTTGAAAAAAAATTAAAATTAGAAGTACAGTAGAGTAGAGTACTGCCTAAATTGATAACAATAGCACCATTTGTTTTGCAGTTTTTCAAGTTGTTTATGAGGACGCTGTGGTGTCTTCTTACTAGTAGTATGGTGAACACTACTACTAGTTCACAACATGAGTACTAGTATGAGGACGAGTATTGGTGCGAAATAAGATGTGACAGCTTTTGAACAGTACAAAATCTACATAGCTCTAAGTGCGGAATGATACTACTAGTCCTCTTACTAATTTACACCCTGCACCTCATCAAGCTGTCATTTAGTTCCACATAGAACCAAAAAGGGACTATTTCAGTTGAAGTGAATACCATTTCAGAGTGTTTCTGAGCTGGTTTGTTTTTGGCTCACTTCTTGTGAATTCCAATCACCAAAAAAATCGATATCTGGACACTGCTACTAGCATTCTTAACATGAAATAGAATCAAAATCAAAACTGTTTCCAAGAACAGATTTCTCTTTAAAAACATTAAATGCTGACTACAACTGGCTCCTCTACTAACTACTGGAAACTGTTTTGAGAATTCCAATTGGCAAAACAAAATCAATATCTGAACACTACTATTAATATGGAAGATTTATTGAAATTGAAATCAATTTGACGAAGAACAGATTTCTCTTAACATAAATCACTTAACATAAATTGCTTAGTACTACTGGAGTGTAAGGCACTAACTACTGGTAGAAACTGCTGTTACACTTCAGCATTTTCACCAACTAGTAGTACAGGATCAGCACCATCAACTAGTAATCCTTTCACTCCCTCCAGTACCTCAATAGGCATATTGGAAGCAACTCTCTCTTCTTCAGTCAAGAAGCTTGCAATGAAGGACAGTGCTTGGTTCTTCAATCTATTTCTCTCCCTTCCATATGCAGTCTCCCTGATAGTATCTCATCCTCTTTTGGTCTCTGCAACAGAGCCTCCTCAGCATCAGTCCAAGAAGCTGATGGAGGTGTGGAGATATTCTTCACTTTCATCCACATATCAACCTTCAGAAGAGTAGAAACTGGGAGGATCTTTGCATCTTCCTCCTTCTTAACATCTTTTACCTTTGAAGCAAAATTCTCAATCAAACCAAGAGCTTTGGTGCTCAAAGATTCTGCTGTTTTTGCAGCCTTCTTTACTTCCACAAAGTGTTCAATCTCATCCAATTGTCTGCTTCTTTCCTTGGCCATGAAATAGTCCTTTGTGTTCAGTGTATCTCTGCCAGTTGTAATAATGTGCTGGCTAGAAAATTTAACGCCTGCAATTGCATCTTACCAAGCCCTGGTATTTGGTTCTGTCACTTGTTGCACCAACTGTGCACTCTTTTGTGATGCATACTTTCAAAAAACTTCACTGTTGAAACCAGCATCATTCAAAACTTTAGTTGCTGCCTTATTTCTCTTCTTGTGTGCAACCAGTGCAGCTGTCTTTGGATCTGTGGTCAAATCAATTGATCCATCTGGCAACACAATCAGCTCATGCTGATCTTTTTTGTCCTCTAGGCATTTGTGGGTGAACAGTGCAATTCCAATGGTGCTCCATATATCTTTGCATTGGTCTATCAAAAAAGCCCCATCAAAGGCAAAATCCAAAGCCACATTCTCATTCAAGCCATGGCGCTTTCCAAAAACTAACAGCAGATAATCAGACTGCCAAAGATTATCATTTTGCATGTGTCTGTGGTGTGCAAGTTTTTCTAGGAGATTCTTTTGGTATAGGGTTTTGAAGTATTCATAATTGTAATCAGTTTGCTGCGTAACATGAGTTGTATCTGGTACCCCAGGATGAAGAAGAAAACCACAAGCTGCAAGGCTTGGCAATAATGCTTCATTGTTTCTTCTGGACCCATTGTCAACAATCAACATTTCCTGCTTGCCCAGCAAATCTGCAGCATCTGGATAAAGCTTAACAATTGCATCCAATACATAGTAGTACTTTTCAAACTCTTCACTGTACTTTTCAAACTCTTCACTGTCCATTCCTGCATTCGCATTGCAATTGACCATAGCTCCATTGCTTGTGATACAATTACTGCTGTATGCCCTTTGTGTTTTGAACACCTTTGACAAATAATTCTTGGATTTGTTTTTTCTCCTCTTCAGTGGCATTTGATTTCAATTGGAAGTGCAGTGGTAGAGGATAACCAGCAGCATTGCTACTTAAAACCAAAATGATTTGTGAACTGCTCTTGTTTGTCCTGTTGGCACCACATCCAATGGCTTTGTCTGTTGATCCATAAGCTGTAGAAGACTGCCCTCCAGCCTGGCTTCCATTCTCATCAAGTGTTAGGCCAGACTCATCCAGATTGATGATCCGGTTAAGTTGACCAGCAAAAAAAACAAGCTCACCTTTACAGATTTCATCATCTTGCTTCAGTCTGGCAAAGCCTTTTGCAACAAGTTCATGTTTCAGTTTGCTAAACCACATGTTAATATTACTATTGCTATATGAAGTCCAATTGAGTCGCCTTTCTTCCTCAATTTTGTTACCATTCTTTGTTGTAACCTTCAAGTGCCCAGCAAATGTCAGAAGCAATCTTTGGTAAAGGTTTATGTCATCATTTAGCAAACACAGGCCTGGCACTAAGCAAGTCTTCAGCATTGCAATGAAACCTATATGGCAAGGAAGCTTTTCCTTTTCCTTGCAAGAAGCCAAAGCAACATAAGATGATATGGCATCTCCCAGTGCAATTAAAATAGACTGTAGAAGCAAACTCTTCCATCTCTTTCCAGGAGCCCGGAGGTTGTCCTTCAAGTGTCATTGCACTGTGTTTGCCTTCAGCAATGTGTTGTACAGTGAATTGACCTGAGATACAACAATGCTGATGACAGAGGACTGGCAGTTGGGCGGCAAATTTTCTTGCTTGTACCTGACTTTCTTTGCAATAGCATTGTAAGCATCTTCATGAGCCCGTTTTTGTAAAAACTTGTTCACCATCTTGATATGAGCTTGTTTAGGAGTATCTGGACTCTCTTTTAGAAGGACTGATGCAAGGGCTCCCTTCTTCAGACTGCTGTCATCCTTGCTCTTTGCTGGTGCTACCACTGCTGCTGTTGAATTGATGAGAACTGATATTTTTGCTTCCAACTCCTCCACCCTTAGTCCTGATAGGATTACAAGCTCTTCCAGAAAGTTGATTAAGGCCACTTCCTTGGAGGACAATAATTCTTGTTCCTTCTTTGAGGACATTGAACACTCAAGATAATTAGGGGGGCCCTTCACCATCATCTCCATGCACCTTTGTTGTTGTTGTTGTTGTTGTTGTTGTT
>CAACVS010000230.1:49326-62338 GCA_900660405.1 Pseudo-nitzschia multistriata | reverse complement strand
TTCACGAGGTTAAAAATAATATTAAGATTTTTTTTATTTTTTAAAAAGTACTGCTGCTAGTAGCCTTTGTTAAACCTCCAACTAGTAGTAGTAGTACTAGTTAGAGTTGTAGTAGCCTTCATTGACATTGCATTCCTGAACAATTATCTCCTCAAACATCTCTTTCTAGTACATTTGTGCAATAATGGCATTAGTACGGAGTGCTTCCATATAGGAGGGTTCATTTTTTTTTATGTTTCAATGCTAGAGAAATTAGCTGTCAAAACACCAGCCAAGTCAGAGAGAGAGAGAGAGAGAGAGATCAAGAACATCTATCATGGTCTATATTGCTATCTCACTTCTCTTCTTTGCAAGAGCAAAGATTGACTCTTTGTCCATGGTGGTTGGTTGGAAATAGTTGGATAGCTCCTCAGATGACTCCTTTCCAATAACAATTTCTGACGTGTCTTTTGTTGTGAGCATTTGTACTAGTAGCTAGTAGTACTAGTATCAATTAAACTGTCTTCGAAGAAGTATTAATCACAATTGTCTGGAAGAGTTTTGTCTACCGACAAATTGGAGTAAATAAATCAGGAATAGATTTGTCTACTATTGGGTGCAAATCTTGAAGAGCCACATGGCATAGAAAGAAGGGGACTAGTGGTGAGTGGAGGGTTGTCACTACTACTAGTGTCAGATGAAATGGTTGCTGTTGGGGGATGGTGATTGGATGATACATAACAGTGACAATGGTGACATCAGAGCAAAGAATGGATATAATCCACTAGAACAAATTGCATTCTTGATAGTATGCAGTTGTTTATTGGTGAAAAACACAACCTGAAAAATTAACAGAGTTGTTCATCCAAGGGATAGTCAGACTCAGCACAGCAGCAAAACAATCAAATTCTAGCATGCTAGCTACTTGAGGCTGACAGGAAGAAATAGAATGCATGTGTGATTGGTTTCTTGCTGGCGGTATTGAGTTCTTCGATAATCAAACTGGAGGGTTTATGGGAGATTTCTGATGAGGATGATTTACAGCAGTGAGTAGAAATGACTTGATGGTGCAAAAACATTCTGTCGTCTTGTTTGAAAAGTGATCCTCACAATATGGAGCACCCCTGAACCATGCTATAAAATAAAACTGTGACCATCTTTGCTATTGACATACTAACTCTGCTGGTGGTTCAACCAAAACTGACTGAAACAAAAGGGAGCACAAGCCTGGAAAAAATTAAAAGGTAAAAAGTAAAAGAGGGGCACTGCTGTAGAGGTGATAGTATGGGTTGCAATCACTTTTTGTGACATCTTACATCACTGCTGTATGTACTACTAGATTCCTCTACTGCTGCTAGTACTACTACTAGTAGTAGTACCAGCCTGCCTGCTGGTGTGCTTTGTGCTGGTTGACACTACTGCAGTATGGTGATACAAACAAGAGATGAAGCAGTAATTGATAAATTATGTGGGCAGATCCTTGATTTCTTCCTCGTATTTGTTCAAGAAGAGAGGTCTGTTCAAGTTTCTTTCTGCTATTTCTAGTTGTCTATCATATAGTGCTGGCCAGCTAATGTACGGTCCCAGTCGTAGATTACGGGCTATCTTTTGCAGTACTTGTACCATATGTACATACTACTGGTACAGATCAAATTTTATTCCCACCAGTTGTGCAACCAAATAATTTTGAATGCCACGTGCGACCAAATAGTTTCACTTGCATGTGCTTGCCGTAGCTGTAGTACAAGTCAATTTTTAATCCCACAAGTCATTACACAGTAATTAGATGGCCGGTTATCCACACACATGTATGCAACGGAGTACGTATGTATGATACAAAATTAAGCATATGTATGATAAGAGATTACGGATACAGGATTGGTATGGTTGGACATACCATTCCTACCTACTCATCTTAAGATACTGTTCATATATATACATCATACAATCCATTGTACCGAGAACCGAGGAGAGGTCTAAGATAAGAGGTACGGTGACGTTGCAAAGAATAAAGATGTCACAAGTTAAGAATAGAAAGAACCCCAGTAGGATCAGTACCATGATCTACATAGGGATCTAATCAGAACTCAAGAATTCCCAGTGTTGACTCATAATAACACAGTGGTGACACTTTGTTAATCTTATAATTTTATCATTCATACATACTAAAACACTTAAGAGTACATGTATTTCATGCAATGTATAATTTGACCGTATAACTGTTTCAGTCTTGAACTGACAGTTTGGGCTAGAACTTTTTCCCCAATGGACACTTAAGTATGGCAAGTGCATGGTTAAAAAGAGAATTCAAAGAACTTTCTGCTACTAAAGCTGTGGGGGAGTACGGCAAACATACGATAAGTATTGATCGATATTCGTGTACGTATATCTAGCATTGCTAATGTACAACTGGGGCCGTCTTTTTTTGCTTGGCCCACTCTATATGATACGATGTTCTTTTGTTCTTAATTTCAGCTTTGATTGGATTGTTCATTGTTTCTTGCTGCAAGAACTTCTTAGTACTAGGATTGTTATCAACACCACGACCACAACAACATATCATGAAATATGACAGGGCTCTCCTGTAGTGCTGGTGGAGCAGGATTGAACCTTGGCTCATGGCATTATCAACAGATTTTGTTCTCACCCAGTACTAGTATGATACCATGCTGCTGCTTTCTTTGCAAAGAGGAAGCTGTAAATTAGTACTATCTGGTGAAATGTCACTCTTCGGTTATTTTTCAGGAGTGAAAATGGCATCCTTGGGGAATCACATATTGTGAAAACCTACACAGTATCTGCTACTATATTATGTGCTCAATTCACAGCAGCAAAAAGAAAGTATCTACTAGTAATACCACCACCAGCCGCACCAACATGAATGTCGTCATTGCTGATGATTCATCACATCTCCAATGTGACGTAGTGGAGGAGTCCCTGTCCCCTCTTTTCTTTAGCAAGCATTAGGATCCTTTACTATTGCTGGCAATAAAGCTTCTCAAATAACAGTAGTAAGAGCGCTACTACTACTACTACCAGGTACTAATAGTAAAACTAGAAATACAAAGAACTGGAGGGGGGGAAATGGTGGAGATTTTATTATTTATTAGAGGGTGGCCGGCGCTAGCAGTTAAAAATTTTTCGCGAGAGCCAAGTCAAACAATAGCTGATATGTTCATCGCCAGAGCCGGTCGATCAACCCAACGATTCGAATCGTAACTCGTAGTTGCTATTTAATGGCATTTCTTCGTCCCTGATCGTTAACACCCACGCTCCAAGAGCTGTTCTCCTCGAGTTCATGTCGATCACGTTGAATTTCGAATTTGAATACAGAATTCTACTACTAGTACAGTTGCTGTGGAACAATCCGAGTACCGTACTACGGTACTCACCGGCCAGTTGTAGTTTCTTCTCATCTTCATTGCGCGTGTACCAATATTTTTCGTACTCGGAGACCGACTTGAGTTGCTCGAAGCCATTTCGATGGAGGCGAAGCCGAGGCCCGTACGTTGTTGTTTTCTTTTGAGTTGGTCGGCATCAAAATTGCCATCTCATTGCCGAGCTGCGGCAAGACAAAAAAGAAAGGTAGGGATTTCGATTTGAACAAGAGACACGGAACAAGAACCAAGTTCGGTTCATCAATATGATCACGTACAACCGGTCCGCATTCGGGTGGAGACTGATCTTTCGGGCCCATGGTTCTGCCGTGTATCGATCGGTATTGCCGTCCATGATTTCAGTATTGGCATACTTTCTATACCATAAGTACAACACCGAATACGCTGGATTTGCTGCTGATGACGTTCTCCATCCATACGCCATCGGTGTTTTGGTTTCCAGTTCCACCTTTCTGATCATCTTCAAGCTAAGCCAATCCTACAATCGATACTGGGAAGCTTGTAGTTCAACTTATCAGTTCATGTCGAAATGGTTGGATGCAACATCACACACTTGCTGCTACCACATGCAATGCGACCATTATAATGACATTAAGCCGCCTTCCTTTTACGATTACCCCGAGCTCAATCATTTGAACATGACTCGGGATCGTGAGCGTTCGCACACACATTCTATTCACGATGTAGATGACGAAGAGACCAAGGACGACAACAACGTGGGGTTGAGAAATCGAAAACAAAGTCAAACTCAAACATCAGCACCTACGGAGAATTACCCCCCAATGCCATCCCGTAAAATGTTCTCGGCTAGATCATTGAGTGGCTCCATACGAAGCGATGCTTCCAGTGGAGAATATGGCCGAAATGCGCCAAAAGACTTGAAGGGGCGTAGCACCGAGGAAAAAAGCAAAGAATACAAGGCGCGAGCAGTTGCTAAGTCAATTAACAAGACATCTAGTCACCGTTCCTTGCCACGCGCAGAATCGAGACGAGCATGGGCCAAAGAGTATTCGAAGATGTCTACGTTTTCAGAGAGCATTCGAACATTGTACAATTTGGACGTATCACGAGACATGATGGATTCAGAGAGTGATGAAATTTATGAGGAAGGAATTTTTGATGAGAAATCATTGGAACCTATCCCCCTTGTCGGAAAACCAAGAATGGATGGGAACTGGGGGGAGTACTATAGCAAAAAGAAAAAGAAAAAGCTCAGTACGTTTATGGACCCCAATGATCCCAACAAGATCGACTCAAAGGGTTTCGCAAGCATGCAAGGAGGTCGGACACCTCCTCTCTTTATACAAGAGCTGGCTCACCTGAGCAGCTTGATGAACGCCGTCGCCTTGGCAACGCTAAGAAATGACAAGGAAGAATCCGAATCACCGCTCTCAATTTACGAACCGGGCTCCCCATGGCCTGAAGTCGACCCAAACAACGAAGAATTGCTCAAGCAGACTGGTTTTAAGGCGTTTTTTACTGCACTGAAAACTTTTTTGGGTGTCGGCCTCAGCAAAGAAGAGCGAAGCGAGCACAATGCGGCCCAGCCTCTGCCGGTGATTGGTGGCGTATCCGATGCGGAAATTCATTTCTTGCAACTTGCTAGGGGGGCATCGGCAAAGACACAGCTCTGCTTCAACTGGTTGACCGAATTCATCATTCGAGAGCATTTGGCGGGAACTTTGGGCGATGTGGGACCGCCGATTATAAGTCGTATCGTTCAATTTTTGGGTGACGGAATGATTTACTACAACCACTCGCGGAAAATCATGTTCATTCCTTTTCCCTTTAACCACGCCCAGCTTTCGGTCATCTTTGTTCTATTTATTATTATTGTTGTGCCCTTCTTGATGCACCAGTATACCGATGAACCGGCAGTGGGCGCCCTTCTGACCTTTTTGACCGTCCTATGTCTTCAAGGAATCAACGAAGTAGCACGAGATCTAGAAAACCCATTTCGTAACTTCCCAAACGAGTTGCCACTGGTCACTTTCCAGGCTCAATACAACGAAGCCCTCATAACCATGTATGCTGGGTATCATCCCGATTTTTTCTGGAACGGTGACCAGGTGTTGCGAATGACTCAATCAAAGTCCAAGAAACAGGGATTATCGAAACCCAATGGATCCAAATCGTTGAGCGGCAGCAATGGCTCCTTGCAATCCATCGATTCCGGGTTTTCGTTCGCTGGCGAAAACACACCACCGACATCAGTGAATGCTCCTGCTCCTGTTACCAATTCACTTGGCAACGACTCGACAGAGGTGGCATTCATGAAACGCGAGCTTGAAATGCAAGCGAAATTAATCGAACAGCTCTTCGCAAAGGTAGGATCTACTGGGTCGTCATTTGACGAACTTTTGCCTAGGGCTGGAGCAACTGGTCTTCACGAGAAGGATGGTGCCCCTGCTAAGAAGTAGAAAATCTGCAAATTCTCTCGTCGATGGATAACCAATTTTTAACAGACAGATGGATAATGGCGAAACAAACGACTTAGTTATATAAAAATTGACCCGTTATCAAGTCTGGTCGTTGCAAGCATGACCGTGGCCAATGCGAATGAAGCACCTAAGGAAGAGCTGTGCGATGCAGCTGTATTCAAAGAAACTATTTTTTGTGAATTGATACTTCGATGCCGGTATCATACTTCATGCTTTTCGATATTTGATGGTTGTATCGTTTAGATTGTTCCCTCGAATGTCAACCCAAAACTTGACAAAAATTTCCTACCATACCGGTACACATCGTTTTTCAATCAAAGGAAGTGATCTCATGAATTTGATGTCACACTATTTAGCAAAGGCACATGTAGCGCTTTGGTACGTGTGCAATTTCATGGCAATCAGGACACAATTGCATTCCTCAACTGAAGTAAATACTTCACATTTTATTTATGTTGGTCCAAGGCAAGAATATGTAGTCTTTCAATACTTTAGATTACTTTTCTTAATAGCTATCAAAGAAGTGCACTAAAGGAGTCTACGTAAAAAAATCCTTTCGTCTTCCATACCAAATCAGAGGGAGGCAAATTGTGTGAGTTCCAAGTTGAACTTCTTACATTTGTCCGACAATAGGGAGCTCTCCGCCGAGTTGTTCGTGAACCATAAGCCCGAAGATTCCCAACATGGCGGCACGTCCGTTGTTAAGTTCGATTCCTCGCTTCTTGAGCTTGGTCGCTTCGTCGAACTTGTCCCATCCAAAATCAATGAATCCATTGCGGAAATCACCAGGGAATTCACCCTCTCCAGTGACATCCTTCATGACAAACAATTCAAGGAATCCAATGAAGGCGATGATTTGGTAAACTCCGGCTCGGGAGATACCGTCGGCACCAACGGCGGCCCATCCGTTGGGGTACGAAGCGAAGGCGTCACCGGACTGGTCAATGTCTCCAGGAAGGTGAACTCCGGCACGGGTGATGATGTTTCCGAGGAAAGCCAATTGACTGATACGTCCGTGCTTGAGTTCGACGTATCGAAGACGGTCGAATCTATCTTGGTCTCCGTTGGCGATCAATCCGAAAGGATCGTAAAGACCAAGAGGAGGCTGAGCTCCAAGGGCATCTTCAAAAGCACTCAAAGATGTGGTGGAGGCCTTTTGCTGCGCAGGGGCGAAAGCGGCGGCGGTGGCGATGAGGGAGGCAAGGATGGCGGACTTCATTGTATTATTCTATTGTTCGATTTGGTGCAGTTATGAGCACGAGTGTCGAGAAGTTTCGATGTTGAGAACCCGTCGGCGTCCTTTTACGTCATTATTCATCAGATCCTTTCTACGTGAAGTTTGCTCGTAACCACAGAGTTCACAAAGAAAAGGATCGGAGGATCAAACTTCAATGAAATCATTTCTAAGGATAGAGTTAAGTTATTCTCAATTTTGGCGCACCTCATGCTTTTGCTCAATCGCATCGTACGAGTACTCGTACCGGTACGTACTCGTAATTTTTACGTAGTACGAAGTAGTAATCGTACTCGTGTTTACCGTTCTGTACTATCCATGGTAGGTACAGAGTAATGAACTGTATCTACAGAAATTTAAAATCCAGAAAAACTACGAGTAATATTTTTTAACAATCTAATGTACAACAATGTACGATTATTCGTACCGGTATTAGTATTTACTCCGAATCTTGCTCCTCCTACCATTTTCACTGCCACCACGTACGGGTTCGTTCGTACTTCGTTACTTCCTGACTGCAAGGAAGTCCATTCCATGTGTTCGAAGTTTTACTCTGCAGTTTGACAACAGGAAGCAATGTCATCAACTTTATGGAACTGCTAAATACAGAATGAAGACCACCCGCATACATTGTGCTTTGTCGTCTTAGGAATTACGAAAACTATTTAGTGCAATTCCGCCGCATCAAAAGAACCAAGTTTCGATTTTAGCTCTGGCTGCATGTAGATCAAATCAATAGCAACCACAAAAGTTTCTTTGGGAGAAAATATTGAATCTAAATAATAGTTGATAATCCACCAAAAATTCTAGCTTCTATGTGTCGAGATGTGAGGTAAGGAGCACTTCCGAACCCTCTTGCTTAGACACTAGGGATGAGAGAGACTCCCAATTGTTCGTGAACCATAAGGGCCAAGATTCCCATCATGGCGGCACGTCCGTTGTTCAATTCGATTCCACGCTTCTGCAACTTGGTCTCTTCGGAGAAGGTGTCCCATCCGTAGTCGATGGCTCCGTTACGGAAATCACCAGGGAATTCAGCTTCTCCGGTGACATCCTTCATGACGGCAAGTTCCAAAAGTCCAACGAAGGCAACAATTTGGCCAATACCGGCTCCGCCAAGATCGTTGAAGGCGGCGAATCCGTTGCGAACATCAGAGAATCCAAGTCCAGAGTAGTTGACGTTTCCGGGAAGACGGATTCCGGCCTCTGCAATGAGGTATCCGGCAACTGCAAGCATGGAGATACGTCCGTGCTTGAGTTCGACGTATCGGAGACGGGCGAACTTTTCTTCATCACCATCGGCAACAAGGTTGAGAGGATCGAAGAATCCGAGTGGAGGCTGGGCACCGAGCTCATTCTCGAAAGCCTTGACGGCAGAGGAGGAGGCAGCCTTGTTGGCAGGGGCAAAGGCGGCGGCCGAGGCGATGAGGGAGGCGAAAATAGCGGTCTTCATTGTGATGTACTGTTTGGTGAGATATTGGAAGTTATGAGATTGCTTCTGGACCGACGGAAGTTGGAGGCTCTAGTGATTTCAACCAGAAAAAATCACCAGCAGCGAAGAACCTGCCGAATGGTTTTTGGATTTTTTCTCTTCTGGAAGTTGATCGAAAGTTGAACTCGAGATTTGCGATCTTCTTGCGACCGACACGTATGAAGGACGTACACATACTACGAAGTACTGTACTGTACTGAAGAACTACTTTACTTCGTACAGTACTTTTTAGTAGAAGTACTGTATGGTACTACCATACGTACGTACATTGCTATTATATAATTATTATCTTCCGAGGACCACGACAGGACCGCACGGTGATCCGTACATACACATATGGTCTTGCAGTCCTGGCGTAAAAATAACCCTAATTTTGTAAAAAAACACTGGTTATTTTTGGGTTATTTTTGTACGGTGACGTCATGGTTGCATTTAACATCTCCAATCAGATCAGTTTCTTGCTTCCACCATGACAACCTCCACACACACATCAAAGAAGCAAGAACTGCTGGACTAAATACTATGACCGGTGCCGTGATGAAACAAACTCCTATTACACCAACTGCAACATCATCCGCCCAAGAAACCAATACGGCAAGCACCAATTGCAATGGAAAATACAACACCAGAAAATCCTCTTAATACTGTGGAAGACCTATTTGATTCCTTTCCTGAGAATCTTCCAACAAGACAACAGCAACAGGAGAATGACCCTGCAGCGGCATAGGTGGAACGGGAAAATGATTCTTCTCTGTCTGCCGTAATGGTCTTTGGGCATTCAACAATCCAAACAATGGATAACACACAAGTCAATCACGGAATAGAATCCATGATTAACAAGACAACTCTTGACAAGCATGGGAGGATGAAGAACACACCTTAATCCTATGAAGCAAAGAAAGGCGGGTTCCAGCTTTTTTGCAAGAACACCATCTGTAGTGGAATGAGAATTGAAAAAAGATACACTGTCAACCAAGACCAAATAAAACAATTCATGCTCTATGTTGCCTTCTGGGAGCAGAAAAAAAGAGGACAGAAAAAGAAAGGGGCAAAATCATTTACTTTTGATATAGATGAGTGGAAACAAATATCGACTCTGGTTGTCGCAAACTACTATTAAAACATGCTCCTCAAAAGTAGCCTCATGAAGAAATTAGAGCTCAAAAATGGGGTGGGCTGGAATGTGATGAATAACACCAAAGCTGCTCTCCAACAAATGTGGCTACAACAGTGGGATGATGGAATCAACACACATAGTGAAGAGATGGTTTTCCCCTTGAAAATATCTCAAATTATGAATCATGTAAAAGGATGTCAACCATGGATGGATAGGAAAAACTACAAAGAAAAGATGGAAAATAATTCAGCACCAATGGAAGCAAATCAACATATAGATGCCATAGAGGCTTCATTCTTCACCAATGGCATTGAGATGTCATCAGGGAAAAAAGTTATTCAGTCAAATCTCTGGGACTGGTTCACATTCCTTTCCACCATGTGCAGATTGTTACAGGGAGATAATTGTTCAAGGCAGAACTATCAGATGTTTTCCAAGTTCTTGTTCAAAAGGAAGACAATACACACCCTTTGTTTGTAATGATAATGCAGTTTACAACAGTAAATTGTCTATTCAAACTCTATGGGAGAATGGCAAGAAATTTTGATGTGAATCAGTGTCCTGTCGCAGCATTAGGCTTCTACCTCTTGTACCAGTTTCACCATAGCCATGGTGAAATGGACGACATTGTTTTCTGCAACAACAGTGCATGGTTCAACATCAAGTTGTTAACATCGTTCAACACTGAAGATAATACAAAATGCATGAACAACAAGATGTAGTATGCAGCTGCTGTAAAAAGAATCTGCAAAAAAGAAAGAATACCAACAGCACTTTTTGGGCTCCTAGTATGAATGTGAGCTCAATGAGGACCCTAGAGAAGAAATCAGTAATCTTGGCAAAATTCCACTCATTTAAACTGCACACTGCACCGCAACGTGGACAAACCACAAACCATACCACACGGTGCACAAACACTGTGCACAAGCACAAACTGCAAACCGCACTGTGCACAAACCGCAAACCGCACCACAAACTGCACTGTGCATAAACTGCAAACAGCACTGTTCACAAATTGCAATGTGTGCAAACAGCAAACTGCACTGCAAACCACACTGCAAACCGCACTGTGCACAAACCCCAGGTTGCAGTTATTATTTATCTGACATTTTAGTATTTTGGTTATTGCTTGAGCAATGTTGTGCAACATGTGTTTACACAAGGGCTGCAAATAAGAGCACACTTTGCAATTGGGAACTGTGAGGCTCTCTGGTGAGGACAGAACTTTTAGCCATAACAACACTAGGTTGAAACGGGTAGCTCCCAAGCCAAATGCAGAATGTTTCAGTGAAAATTCTAATCAGAGGGGAAAGGTCATGTCATTACAACATGACCTTTTAAAAAAATGTTCAAGAATATTATAGAGGATTGCACTGTAGCACAGTTCTTGTAGTAACATACCCAGACATAATGAATGTGACTTTCATTTTTGGATTGCTGCAACTGTGTGGGATAGATGGGTTGAACAGTAACATGTCACCTGACTGCAAGGGAATTCAGATTTTGTATGTGAGAAGTAATATATGACCTCATAGTCCTGATCTCTTGATGGAGCTGCAGCAGTTAATAGTGTGTGGTACATGTCTGGGTCAGTATGGCATCGAGAATGATGATCTTTACCAATTTAAAATGCTGTTGCATGTTCTCCAACTGCTGTGTTTAATGTTTTCCGCTGCACAATTTCCTTCATGATTGAATGTTCTTTCTGTAAAAAACTGTTGGACAAAGTTATACTTCCCTGGGGCATCTTTAGAATACTAGCAGCTCTGGCTTCCAGTTCTTCATGTTTTTCCTTTGGAGCATTAGGCTTGAATGTGTATTCAATAATTCTGGAAGATATCCTTTCAGGATGGACTCCTATGATAGCATACCCTGAATTTGTATTGTCATATTTTCCTTGTAGTTGGTTTCTATTTAATCATGCCATTTGAGAATTTCTGGACAGACTCAATATTCTTTGTTGAGGCTAAGTTGTGAAGAGCTTTATTTCTCAAGACCTTGGCAAATATACGGATTGATTTGTCAACAATAGCTATCCAAAGCTAGACAATGATGTTTTTGATCCTGAATACCGATGGTCAAAAAATCATCAATAGAGACGGATTCATTCTAAGAAGCAAAATCTTCCTCTTCTATGGACTTGTCTTGATTCCAATCAGTTATCATGATTTTTTCAAGATGGACTCTTCCATGATGTTTTTGCTCTTTTCAAATTTCAGAATCTGGATACTTTGTCACATGATGACCGCCAAGATTTCCTTGGTTTACTCTTCTTCTTTGGCTTTATCTTGGACAAAACATTCCATGTCTGACAAAAATTGAGCAAGTGCCCTTGGGAATTGCGTTCTGTACAAAGTGAGATGACATAGCTTACAATTTGGGGCAGTTATAAACAGATGATTTCATGTAAAACCAGAACAATATTTGGCAAACTTACTAAAGAGAGTGAGAGAATTGTAAGGGTACCCTGGACTTGGTCTAGCATGCTTTGCTGGTTATTGAGATATTGCAGTTCCAATGGTCAGTTTGATGGTTTGAATTATAATTAGATCTGTTTCACCATGCAATAACAATGTGAGTGTGATGTGCAGTTGCAAGAAAAATTGTTGTGTCACACCATGTATCACACTCACATTGTTATTGCATGGTGAAAATTCAAACCATCAAACTGACCACTTTGGTGGGTTATTTAAGGAGGTGTGGTCCAGGACCAAATGGTACTACCATATGTGTAGAAAAGTACTTGGTCCTTGTCTGGAATTGGTTATGACTACATTTTAAATGCACAGCTTTTAGTACTAGTAATAAAAAAACACACCAGCCTCATCTCCACCAGGTTTTGTCTCACCCTTGTCAACACACATACTGGAATAACTTCAATTGGCACCAGCACACCACCTTTGGATCTGCACTTTTTGTACAAGTGGTACTACTACTAGTAGTAGTACTAGTGGTACTAGTAGTACTATCTCTATCAGTACATCCGTTATCCTCTGCTGTATCACATGATGAGTCATACAACAAAATTGTCAGTAAAAGTAGTCAATATATGGCAAAAAAAAACAGCCAAAATTTACTGTCCCCGTTCTTCTTAACTACTAAGGGTCAACAACTCACTATTCTTGGGACCCCACCAGTAACCATATCTTGTTGGTTCCCAATGGATGCTTGTCAACATGATACTTCTAGTATTTAGTATTCATAGTATGGATAGAAAAAGAATTAGTAATAGACAAATCTAGCTGTAACAAGGGGTTAGAGTGGTCTTATTATATTGGTGTCAATGTTGAATCAAAGAAGCAAACAAAAGTACTAGCTGTAACAAGGGGTTAGTAGAGTGGTCTTATTATA
>CAACVS010000230.1:4887-33444 GCA_900660405.1 Pseudo-nitzschia multistriata | reverse complement strand
AAATAAACAGTAATTTCAGCACAGGCTCCAGTCTTATAGGCTTGCTCACGGAATTACGGGGGATTTGCTGACCGGCTCCACTCTTACAGCAGCTCAAATTCACCAAATTAAACAGTAATTTCATTCCTTCAGCACGGGCGCTGGTGGCAAATAAGTGGACCCGTATGGCCAAATTACGGCAGCTCAAATTCACCAAAATAAACAGTAATTTCATTCGCTCAGGGGCTCCAGTCTTCTTAAGTAAGTTTATATTAGGGGACGGTATGATTTTTAATAATTTTACAATAGCCGTCGAAAAAAGTTACAGTTCCAATTATTTTCATGCTGAAAGTTCCAGTTCTCGTTTAAAACACCGGTGTGACGACTATGCTGTCACACAATTGGATCGCCGAACGCGTGCATAGCCAAAAAAGTGATCGCGTATCGCCAATCTCCAAGGACGGTATTGTTAGTCCCATAGTCAATATCGCCTGCACGACAAAAAATTCTAGCCGGTAAAAATCACCTCTCGTACTCCCTGCCACAACCTAAAATCTCAAAACTTTCATCGCAGTACCGATAATGCAGTCGTAACAACAACAATCTAGTCTAGCACTCACCCCGATCGAATAATTGGGCAGATACAGCTCTAGTAGGAAGGAAGTCCTTATTGTGCCATGCACGTGTCCATGGGAGGATACGAAAAGACTTAGATTACTCATCTTTCATAAAGAAGCAAGAGCGACAGAAGATGGTCGTGAAAGGAAGATTATCCACTATGCGGCAGAACAAATCGAAGAAAAAGACTTCGTTGCCTTCCAGAATATCAGCTGAGCACTGTTCCAAGAAAAATGACAAGACTTCTTCGGCTCGAAGACGTTCGAGTCCAGAAAGACGATCTGCAAAGGAATCGAGGCGACAAACCGGTAGAGGTAGCTCGCGGCGGTCGAAAGCGATGTCTCCGAGCGGTGGTGGTCCGAGGCTGCCATTGTCTCCGCGATCCTCCACAGCAGCAAAGTCTCCGACGTCAATAAAATCTCAAACATCATCCTTCTCTCGAAGATCAAAAATTGAGCCGTTGTTATCAGATGACGAGCTGAGGATTGCAGTAACGACAAGTTCGAAAATCGAAAAATCTACAGAAAATTACACACCTCCGGTTGCAGGTAATCGCTCAGCTGTCGAAACTGAAAATCCCAAGTCTCTTGCTTCAGGTGCTTCGAGTCCAAGAAAGCTCAAACCTCCGTCTGAAATTACTGCACGGGTTGCGCAAACAAAACAATACAAACCTCAGCCCGTTGCTGAGACTGCATCTATTGAAGACAGCGCAGAGAACGACAGGTATGAATTGGCCGAATCCAAGCTTGCGGCTGCAAGTCAAGGGATGTTTGAGGTGAAAAATATTACAATCAACGAAACATCTCCAACGGGACAACACAGGGGATCGAGTGCTCTCGAGGCGGGTTTGTTCACTGACGGTTCTGGAACCTTCGGTACCGATACCTATGCATCCGACACTTTTGCTGACGAGATGTCGTTTTCATTCGAATCTCACCAACGCCCGAAGAAGAAGTCTTATCGCAAGTACAGATTTAGCAGAAGTTGGGTTACGACGGATGCATCATCGTTCGACGATGTTAGTGTCATCGTCAAGCAACGGGTAGCGTGGGGTTGCATTTTCCTGTCGGCAGTCCAATTTGCAATTCTCACTACTCAAGTGCTGATGTGTGGAATCGCAAAATTGAATATTAACCCAACGATTGGTCCGTATCCTGATGCATTTTCTGAATGGGGAGGAAAAAATGCATATCTACTAGTCGAAGGACACCAGTACTTTCGGCTAGTCACTCCTACCTTCTTGCATGTTGGATACCTTCATTTCCTTATGAACGCATTTTTCCAGCTCGAGACCTGTGCTTACTTGGAACGTGAATGGGGATTCAATGTATGGATCTTCATTTACCTTGCAAGTGGTTTGGGAAGTTGTTTGGCGGCTTCCGCTATCGACCCAAACGTAATTGGTGTATGCAGTTCTGGAGCTCTGATGGGATTATTTGGCGCCAGAATAGCGCAGGCTATTGTGTGGTATTCCTTCGAGCCTCGCCATGAATACATAGGACAGGGTGCCCTTCTTTTCGAACGACTGGGTGGAATAGTTTGCAGTGCTGCAGTCGTATTTCTCTTAACGTTCTTGACATATATCGATTGGTCAGGACATTTGGGCGGTCTTGCGACTGGATTCTTAGTAGGGCTCGTGGTTTTCCCTTTTGCGTTGGAGGGTCGATCTACCAAAGCGGTGCTAAGATTTACCGGAGTGTTAGGACTTTTGATTGGAGGAGTAGTGCTTGGAGTGCTCCTCTTCCACTATGCAGAATTAGATGAAGAGCTCGCTAATGCATGCAATTACTTCCGAAGTCTTTACACAGAAGGGTACAACTGCGAGTGCCAGGCCTTTGACTAAGTTTGGCCGAGCTAGCCACGGCACTGCGCTCAATTGAGCGAACGCGGTAGTACATCTCCCCTTCATTGATTTGCTTTCAAAAGAATATATGTTCTAATTGTGGTCATTAATAGTGAAACATTTTATCTTACACCCTTACTTGTTCTTAGTTGTGGTAATACTTAATAATTCAATTGTGACATACATGTTTTCTTGCATTCATGCAATGACCTCTTTCATCATTTCAAAAAGAAATGGTTTCACAGGTTCCGTCGTTCAGAAAATTACAGTGACGAAGCAAAATTTGACCAGAACACTTTTTCATTCGAAAATACGATTTACAGCCAACATCTACCGTATGCTTGTGTTGAGACAGAACTGAATACTTAAAAATTATTTGCGTATGGAATAGTCACCTTTCCAAGGAAAGAATTAGTTTTCTTCTTCGATAACATCGTCATCGTCATCTTCTCCGCCGCTATCGTCTTCGGTATCGGCATCATCGTCGTCCTCCTCATCGTACTCCTCTGCCATGACCTCCTCTAATTCTGCTTCGAACTCGGCAAGGCGTCGTTTCATGAGCTCCGAGTGCGATTCCTCTTCGCTGAGCTCATCGTCCAATTCAAGTAATTCTTCTTCGGCTTCCAATTCGTCCTCCTCTTCGTCTGATAACATTAGCTCTACACCAGAGACAAAATTGTTTGGAATTGTTACAAGCCGTCCCTTTTGGTTGATGTACACATCGAGGGCGTTGCGATCGACTAAGACACCGTACAGGGACCTGTTGGATTCCCACGGATCATGGGTTCGGACCGCAACACGTCTGCCTATAGCAGCATCGAATTTCTTTTGCGTATCGATCGAACGGGGGTTGCTAGGAGAAGCCATTACCACCTCGTGGCGGGCCAAGACCTGGAGTTCGTCTTCTCGTTCGTTGAGGGCGTCGAGGATTGTTCCTGCAATGGTAGAAAGGGCTGCAGTGTTGACCTTCTCCCCGTAATATTTCTTGTGCGGTCCACTCTTGTCGAACCAGAACATGTCGTCCCAGTCGACCGGGTCGTCAGTCTTTGTATCTCGAAGCATGCGGAGTTCGTTCGCTCGCAACGCCAAGTCCTCTCGGAATTCCTTGTCGACGTAAAGAGGAGCGTCGCCTAATAAGTTTTTACATAAGAAACGCACCATAAGTACAACGAGAAGGGGGAAGCATTATTAATCTAATTCGCCCATTCCAAAAGCCACGAAGAGTCAATATCCGGCAATACTGGTAACGCGCTCTTCAGCAGCATCACTGCTCAAGCACCATAGCCAAATTTCTTATGTTTGGTGATCTTCTCTTACCTTCTGGGTCCATTCCTAAACTTTCGGGCGTATCTGCTTCTCCTTCTTTTGGATCTGCCTTGGCGTAGGTTCGGTTGGCGATCGCGTCTTCGGCGTCGGGATCCCTCTCGAAGATGGGGGTCTCTTCGTCTTCCTCAAACCAGATGTCCTCTGGTTCGGGATCGTCCGGATCGTAATAAATGGGCTTGGTGGCCGTATCGACCTTGATTTCCGGTCCACCCTCGCGCAAGAGATCCATCTTCATCTCTTGGAAGTCCATGCCGATCGTGATCACGACAGACGTGAGATACCACGTGGTGTCAATGTAGGTTCCCCCGGAAATCTGAACGCCCATTTCGATCATCTTCTCCGCCTCCTTCCTCCACTCGGCGTCAATGGGAGCATCGCAACCGGCCAGCTCTCCCCTCCTCCAGGGTTGGCTGGGAATGGGAATGTTGGAATCGTCGAACTTGGCTTCGGGAAGACTGTCGTAGTCAACCTCTTCAAATTCCTCTGGCTCCATTTCGACGGTTGGTCCGGAGGGATCCGATACCCTCGACGGCTTTCGTTCCGCTTGCAAAAGCGTAGTTCGCGTATTGCTGCCTGGCGTTTCCGTTCTGCTATTCGTGATCCATCCCGGAGAGAAGCAGTCGACCGCCACAGCGACGAACAAAAGAGTGGCGAGGTGAACGGCATGCGTTGTCACCATGGTAATGTATCAATTCAAAATTCTTGTGATGTAATTTATATTATGGTGTTGAGTGCTTTCTTTTCATTCGTGCGTTGGTCCCTTTCGTAGTATTGGCTTTCAACACAGTGGCTTATTGATCTCCCCGTTTCTGCAATTCTTATCTGGACTACCGAACTGTCTGCCCAAACAGAGACAATTAATAATATGATGATGGGTGACGGCCCTTAAAAGTTCTCCTAGCCTTCATGTCTGTGCGCTGTCAAAAGACTAAACTAGCGAAAAAATACATTCCAAGATGATGATGATTGTCGTTGATTTTGATGGCTCCGAACGATGCGTGGGTTCATCATTTGATGTTTGAGTCCAACGGGTCGAACACAGACGATTTCCGTTGAGACTTAGATTTTCTGTGTACGGTAGTAGAATAGAATACGGATAATAACTACGTCTAGTACATCATACATACGTTACGTACATACTACCGGTAGGAGTAGGTCCGAAAACTGAAAACGCAACTGAAAAAATTCGTCCTACTAGTGATGCTAGTACGTACTCGTACGTACCACAGTACGAGCACTCGTAGAGCACAGCTTGTACGGTCCGTCAACAAAATGGTGGGAGATCGGATACACAGACTGTTCTTTTCGCTCTGAAGAGGCTGCCCCAGCAGCGGATTGACGCCTTCAACAAAGCATCACATCACTCGCAACACTACCAGTAACACACCATGGACCCTGATTACTCGTCACTTCTTACGACGCCGATGTTGATGAGGGGGGGACTCTTGCTGGTGCTGGTGGTCCTCTTTCAATGGTTCGTGGCACGGGCACCAAACGTACAAAAAGAAACGAAGCGGCGATTCCAGCACGCCCTAACCGGGCACGCGCTGGTGCAAATATCGTACGTGCTGCCTAAATCGATATCACTGCTGATGCTGCTGATCGGATCGATCGGCATGTATCTAGCCAAAACATTTTTCTTCGAGCAGTTCCTAAAGGCATTCGGAGGCCTCCTGCGACCCAAAGAACTGTCCGGAGAAGTACTCCCGGGAGCCTTTTATTTCCTGATCGGAACCGCAATCACGATATCGGGATTGGTGACGAGCGACATACGGATTGCTCGATACGCGGTCGAATGCCTGGCGCTGGCGGATCCTATGGCATCGTGGATCGGGTCCTCGATTCGTTCCCCCAGGTTGTACACGATCGAGACCGACCAGAACGGGGGGACGCGGACCTCGTCGGTGGCGGGTTGCCTTGCGTGTTTCGGGACCGCACTGGTAATCGGCTGGGGGATGCTGTTGGTCGGCGACAACGACAACGGCAACGGCAACGAGGCCGATGGCAACCCTGTGGAGTTTACGCTTTCCACGCTGTTCGCAGGCGCCCTCGCGTGCACGATCGCCGAAGGACTTCCGTTCGGAAACGACAACCTGAACATTCCCGTGATTACGGCATTTGTCGTGGACACAGTTGCGTCTGCTTCGGCTCCCAGCAGGTGAACAGCACGAGTGCGGGGCAAACAAGTTCAAAATAAATACTGCGGACGGAGCAGAAGGACGTGGACATGCATTATTCTAGTGCGCCTACGACATGGAACAAGTTGACAACAAATGGGTTCTACACCTTTTAGTATGAATGC
This sequence comes from Pseudo-nitzschia multistriata, assembly GCA_900660405.1. Lineage (NCBI taxonomy): Eukaryota > Bacillariophyta > Bacillariophyceae > Bacillariales > Bacillariaceae > Pseudo-nitzschia > Pseudo-nitzschia multistriata. The sequence continues at coordinate 27,376 of CAACVS010000230.1, read as the reverse complement.
ACTGGCACAGGAAAAGTCTATTGATTGGAGCATGCTAGTGGCAATAGTTGAAACCGCCAAAGAATTGTCTACAAATTCTTCTACGAAACCAACGTTTTCTTGGTATTCTACAGCAGAGCACATTTCAATTCAAGTCTTCTCTATTAATATGACTTCGTAAATGCTACTAATACACCACATAAGTGAAATACATTTTGATTTCATCATTCTGCCCAGTTTTCAATGACCTCTTCTTTTATTCCAAAATGCTTTGCTTTCCTGAGCTGTACGGTATTGTGTGGACACCGTGTCTCGATGTGTCTCGGATGGTCATGTATTGCCATTCGTGTTTCGCTAGGCTAGGGACGATCATCGTGTTCAGGATTTTGATTCGGCTTCTCATTCGAAACTCCATCATTCTAAACGTTATTGTCGTCATCGATCTCTTCGTCTGACAGATTCCCATTTCTGGATTCCTGGTTTGGATCCTCATTCGCAGATTCTTTCACATCGACTTCTTCCTTGCCGATCTTACTTTCGTTATCGAAATCTTCGTCTGACAGATTCCCATTTCTGGATTCCTGGTTTGGATCCTCATTCGCAGGTTCTTCCACATCGACTTCTTCCTTGCCGATCTTACTTTCGTTATCGATCTCTTCGTCTGACACGTCCCCGTTACTGGATTCCTGGATTGGTTCCTCATTCGCATGTTCATCTTTGTCGTCATCGATCTCTTCGTTTGACACGTCCCCGTTATTGGATTCCTGGATTGGTTCCTCTTCGACAGGTTCTTCTTTCTTCATTTTATCCTTGCTGATCTTATTCTTTTTCTTTCCGCCTTGTTTTCTGGATTCGATCAGGGCTTGACCCGAGGCTATGCCTTTGGCAAGATTTTTTGTGTCAATGTCCTCCGGAATCGGACGGTCTTCACTGCCCTTCAAAAAAGCCTTGTCCGCGAGCCGAAGTTTTTTTCCCTTACTCGCTCCATAGGCGGGATCATGTTCTACAAGGCCTTTCCTCCGCAATTCTTGCAAGCTGTAATGAAAGCCGTGCGACCTTCGATTCTGACCGACCAAAGCACTAAGATCATCGGGTGAAAGCGATCCGTATACGAGAAGTAAATCGAATATCTCACTGGACTTGGGCTTCTTGAGGTACTTCTTGGTACGTTCCTGATGATCCTTGTTTGTTTTGGGTTTGGTAGCCAAATCCTTCAGCATTTCTCTGTACTCCGGGGTCGCTGCACGGTCCACCCCCGCTTGAGTCAATTGAAAGCAACCCTTCTTACCAGTTTCGGAAGGCCCGATAAGATTCTCTTGGTTCTTCAGTACGGTCCATCTTTCTCGGAACGACTTAGTGCGTTCTTGGACACCCAACTGACTCGCGATATCGGTTAGGGTTGCATCGAAGTTTTCATCCATGTACAACTCAAACATAACGGCAAGAATCCTGGCATCCATAGATTTTATTTTGTCACCTTGAGGAGACGAAGCATCATCATCGGTCCTGGTTTTGCGTTTTCCCATTTTTTGAGATCAAGTCTTTTTCTTGGCACGGAAGAATGGCAAAAACAAGATTAGTTACGTACCCACAAGTGATGGAGAATGTATAATTTGATGCGACGAATACATAGTTCAAATACAATGAATGCTTACATCTGATGAAAAACAATTATTATGATGGTCTATCGCTTCCAATTTTTCATGGAATTTTGTACAATGTTCTCCTCGTTTTCGACTTTAGGTTTCTGCTTCGTTTTGAGAATTCGTAGTGAATCAAACGGAAGCAACTAATTCGTGCAAGCTATACTTACCAACGTGTTCGGGTGTCTGCTCCAACGTTGTGGTGGGAAGTTACTCGGAGACTACACCAGTAGATCGCATCCCCACTGGTTTATGTTTGACCGACGTTTCGGTTACACTTTACTTCTTCTTGTTGTGCTCCAATATTGACGAGGATTTATTCTAGCGTATCGTGTGCCGATGCCATGATCATAGAAATTTGATATGAGCCCCTGGTCTGCAGGAAGGATAGCAACGTGGAAACACTCACAGTATTAATCGGAACATAACCACCTGTTGAAACGAAACGGTCCCTGCTGCATGCAGTCGATGTGCGTTGGTTGTTCGCATTCAAAACCCGAAAAAAACCTCGATCGGGAACTACAGAGGGGTCTGAAAACTGACATATGGGCCCTCCAGAACCGAACGCATCATAGATCACCTCTTTTGAGTTCCTCCCCCAAGATCGACAGCGGTAATTCCATGCAAGAATAATAACTCATGAAATAACCCAGGGCAGGAATAACCCACAAAAGGAGAACCAAGGATGTACTAGTACTAGTATTTCAGTCATTGTATAAGAAGGGTTGGGGTTGGGGTTGTATGGGTGGTGGTGGTGGTGGCTATTTTCCAGAGGGCCCTGCTCTACTACTAGTACTACTAGTACTAGTACATCACAGTACTACTAGTAGTATTACTACTACTCTTACTGCTGCTGGCTGGTACCGCTAATACAATAAAATCACATGTAAAAGTTTTAATTAAGAATCCATATCCAAAATAATTTTCTTTTCAAATGCTATCCCGCATATCCCCCACAATGGCTAGAAGCAGACCACACCAATAGAAGCAGACCTTCAATGTTTCCAGACTAAACCAAACTAGCAGTAGCAACCGCCAATGTTTTTGAATATAAACATATTAGTAGTACAATACTAGTGTTCTGCGCAGTACCAACAACAAGTATTGCCATACTATAATTATTAGCTACTTATGCTGGGAGTACTTCTAGTAGTATGAGTGCCCATCACTTGTTGGAGCCAGCTGCTGCTGGTAGCAGTAAGAGCCAAGCCATTCATACAACGCAAATCACCACCACAAAAAAGACGTAGGAGTGACAGTGCATATGCGCGAAGCTACCTATGCCTTTTCACCACGTGTGAATCCACCTTTCCCATCAGCCTTGTCTACCCGGATCATCTTGACGTTGAATAGGAGAGTTCGATCCACTCGTGGGTTGTCGAGGACGAAATTAAGTGCACGTTCCCCCGAGAAGGTAGTCGGTTTTGGCCCAATCTTGTCGTGGGACGCATCCTCCTTGGTGCTCGGATAGCCCAATTCTCCATAAGGAACAATAATCTGCCGGATGCCTCCAACCTTCATGCTCTGCATAGCTAGCTCCAATCCCTTGACAACCTCTCCTTTCCCCAGAACGGTTCGGGAATAATCCTGGTTTTTGTCGAAGGCCCCACCCTGGGGACCACCCTTGGCCTCGAAGGGCCGACCAAAATAACCAATAGTGTATCCGCTCCATTCGTACACCACCCGATCTCCAATGGAGGGGGAAACCCCGGTTCCGACATTGACGTCGCGGTAGGAAAACCCCTCTGGGGCCTTCGTGAAATCCTCGTATTGCTGTAGGTTGACGCCCTCGGCCTGGTTCGCATTGGCGGGCAGGGATATCGACGTACCGGCTATGGCTGCGACCGCTGCCGTCGCTGCTGTCCGGAAAACTCCTCGTCGGTCGATATCGATCGAATCGCTGTCCTTTGTTGTGGCCTGTAGCCGTATTGGGTTCGACTGTTCTTGCAAGGCTGGCGCAAAGGCATCGACCATCGCCGGGCCTGTCCCAACCGCAGACAGAAGGACACTACAGCAATACAAAGTGGATTGTCTCATGGCGTTCTTGAAGATTTTGGTGGAAAATGGACTTAGGTCTTCTCGTTCGTGCATTCACTCGAAGTATGGCAATCTCGAAGTCGTCACTGTCGAAGGGAAGAAACAGGACAGAACGGGTGGGATCTTTCTCAATCGTCGTCAGAGATCCATGTTGTGAGCGATTGCGTGTCAATGCGTGTCACACGACGTCCGGTACTCGTACTCGTACTCGTACTCGTACTCTGTTTATGCCGTACGTACGGTAAGCTGACCGATATCTCGTCGGCAACCAAATGAGGTGTGATTCTCTGCGTAGAGCCATGTAAAATTTGTACCAGCTCAGGACCTGTCTAACCCTCATTAGGGTTCGTTCAACCGACCGGGAAGTACGCGTAGCATTGTCACCATTCCTATTGTACGTATGTTAGATACCTTTCGGGGATACAGTATTGGCTGCTGGCTGACGTATTTACCACGACATCTATCGGCTGTTCAGAAAGTTGAAAATCATTTTGTGATGCGTTCGACGATTGGATGAATGAAGAATGATCCGTCTGAAACCAATCTGACAGCAAAATCCTGCCCCATCACGTTGAAAAGCTTCGATAGAATATAATCGTAAATACAGTGGTAGGGAATAGAGCAAACAAATTGTAACACAACACAAACTTTAGCACGATGAGGTCGTCTATCCCTGCATCTATTTTGATCATTTCGTCTACGGCGACGTCTTGTGCGGCGTTTTCGACGGTGTCCATTGCAGACCAAACAAGGAGACAACAACAACACTCGTCGTGTGCTGTCTTGAGATCTTCCTCCAGCGAATACGATAGCTTTTGGAATAATGACATCATCAACCGGCGTACGATTTTATCTACAGCAAGTGCGGTCCTTGCGTCTTCGGTAGCAGTGGCAGGCCTTCCGCTACCCGCAAGCGCTCTGGTAAAGGGCGTAGCGCCTCCACCGAAAAAATCCGTTGGTGACAAGCCGAAATGCACCAATGTCGAGGAGTGCCAGGCCATGGCCGACAAGCGAGCCGACGAGGAACGCGCCAAGGAAGAGAGCGGGCCACCTCCACTGGTCACAAAGTCGGGCCTCAAGTACCGAGACCTGGAAGCCGGAACCACCATCCTCGACCCCGAGACGGGAGAAGACATCAGCACTACCGCTAAAGACGGAGATGGTGTGGAGGTTTATTTCAAGGTTCTGAAGCTTGGCAAGCGCAGCTATGACGGATTGAGCGGGGAAGGCACGGTAGTGTTCTCGCGTGGTTATGGTTTGGAAGACGACGAGAACGCCGCGGGACAAAAGTCCTTCCAAACCACGGTTGGTTCATTCCAAAACATTGCTGCCCTGAACGAAGCACTGGTGGGGATGAAACCCAACGGCCTCCGGCGCTTTGCCATTCTGCCCCAGAAGGGATGGGAGAAAGCCACGGCGGCCTGTGACGGCGGACCGGGCGGTGGCGGTGCCGGAGGGGAAATTCGCACCGATTACGTAGTGGTGCCTACGGCGACCATGGTCCAGCAGGAAGCCTGCTTCGATACGAACAAGATTCCCTTTCCATCGACCTACGCGCAGCAACGGCGGATGGCGCAACGGTTCGATCAGTCCCTGATCATGGAGGTACAACTCGTCTCCATCAATGGAAAGCAATAATGACAACTGCTATGTTGTCAATAATGTTGTTAATGCTACTTGTACTACATGATCAGGAATGCTAACCATTGGAAATAGACTGCAGAAAGGACGCAGTTTCTTTCCGCATTGACCAAATCAACCAAGTGAACCACGAAAGGTATGCGCCAGAGAAAGAAACTGGGTCCAAGAATCAGTGATGGAACGGACAACTATTCAAAGCTAGATTAAAAATAAGGAATGAATTCGAGCTACAACAACCTACTTAAGGCTACTGTGCTGTTGATTGTGCTGTTGTTCAGCTTTTCGGATTTGGCGTTTGTGTTTTTCGTCTTCTTTTGGTAAGATTTCGTCGAAAGATGATGCATTTGGCGACTGACCGCAACGGCGCACGTTCTATAAAAATTGCACCCATGTGTTCGTGTCGAGACGGACATGGCGTGGCGGCTGTTCTTTCCTCAGCCGAGGGTTTTTCCCCTGGTGATCGAATTGCTTCAAGCCGATAAAGTATCCACGAGGTCATCTAGGATGCAACAGCATCGTACCTCGGTCTGAATGGATGAACGTTGTGTAGCTTAGGCTGATGTTTCAAAACTTGTTTCGTTATCATCATTGCACTCCGAAAGCTCCCTGCTTATTCATCTTACGGTCTCGTTGTCGATTGACACGATTGTCTGATTTTGGTTTGGTGCGTGGTTTCTTTTTGTTATTGTTATTGTTCCCTGCTCCACTCGAACCGGCACCGCCATTTCCACCGTTACTGTTGTTGTTGCTGTTTGAGTTTCCTCCTTGGCCCTTTTTGGTATTGTTGTTGTTGTTGTTGTTGTTGTTGTTGTTGTTGTTGTTCTGTTTGTTGTTGCCGTTTTTCTTTTTTCGTACGCCACCCGGCTTTCGAACAATCTTTCCATCGGCGCCAATGATCCGTCCTCCCTTTATCTTATCCGGTCCCCACTGTTTTTTCGATGCCTCGCCATCGGTGTTGTTGTTGTTGTTGCTGTTGTTGTTGTTGTTGTTGTTATTCCCAGCGTTGTTCGAACCCTTTTTGTTCGTGTTTCGGTTCGATTCCCAGAAGGAAGCATCGGACATGTCTTCCTGAACGATTTTGTTATAGAGCTTGATCTGTTCGTACGTCATGTTGTTTGCAGAACCAGCGGCACTGGTGTGGTCCGTCGTGAACCCATCGTCGGCCGCTCCGAGCTTGATGTCGACCTCGTCGTATTGATCGTCGTAGTCGTCGTTGTACTCGTCGGCAAGGACGCGCCGGTGCTGTTCCCGGAGCTTTTGCTGGCGGAGTTCCTTTCGGGTAAGCTTGCGCGCCGCACCTGGTTTGGGCTGGTCGGTCGGGGAGCCACCGCCACCGTCGACTGGCTTGGGAGGAGGAGGATCCGCCGACGCCGACGCGGACACCACTACCAGGGCCTCGTACTCCTCCCGCTTTTGCTTTTCTTCCAGGGCGAGCCGTTCTTTCACGTCGGCCCGTGCTTCCCGGGCGCTCGCGGCCTCCTCCTCCGCGGTCTGGTAGGCAACGAATTCTCGCTTGCGGCGGGGGAGTTTCGGATCCAGCATCCGGAGGGCGGTCGGGTAACCTGGGTCGGCGCTGTCCCCGTCGGCCGGGTGCTGGAGGAGGGTCGCAACGGTAGCTTCCACGTCGCCCTTGTAGAGGCCGAGGGCAACCTCCACAAAGCCCTCTCCGAAGTGCGGCAAGACCTGCAGGACCTGTTTCACCCGGCGGTCCAGTTCGGTCTCGGCCGGTGGTGCTTGCCGCTTGGATGGGGCACCGGTGTTGGTCTTTGGTTTGGACGTTGGGGCTTCCCTGACCACCGCCATGGACGATGGCTGCCCCCTCGCCGACTCCAGCATGCTCGCAATGTATTCTCGTTGCTGTGCCCGTTCCAGGATGGCGTCGTCGTCGTCGTCGTCGTCGTCATCGTCACCCCGCCGGTGGCGGTTGCCCCCAATGTGCGAGAGGGATTCTTCCAGCGTCCGTCGAAAGGGATCTCCCCCCAGCAGCTGCCACTCCTGCAGGTCTCGGAGGCAATCGATGGATTCTTCTTCCATCGAACGGATGGCCTCCAGGAGGGATTCTTCCACCGGTGGCGTGTTCGGTGCATTCTTTCTCTTTCTGTGGAAGGGTACCGGCAGGATCAATCCATCCAGCAACATCCGCGACAGACACGACAAGACGGCGGTCTTGTTGGTCTCCATCTCCGAGGCGCTCGAATCCGGATCCGGCAATGCATCCCGCTGTTGCCGCTTCTCCGCCACGACAAACCGATCGTAAAAGGCCGCCAGGGTCGAGGTCCATTCGTGGTCGTACGCCAGGCGGCACAGACGGCTCCTGCCGGATCGGTACTTGCCGTCCCCGCAAGTCGGATCCGGGGCGCCGCCGTCGGAAAAGGCGCCCACAAGGCCGGCCACCGAACGGGCCGCCCGGGCCAGGTCGGTTTCGACCCGAACGGTTCCGCTTGCGAGGAGCCGCCCGGAAGCCCGCCGGAGGTCGCGAAATACCGGCTCGAGCATTTCTTCGGAGAGGCTCTCGATGAGTTTCCGGTAGGCGATTGCGACCGGATGGCCATCGCCGTTGTTGTCGTCGAGTATCCGAAAGAGCACCAAACCCAGCCGGTAAAATTGCTGGAGCGAGGGCAGCAGCTGTGGGGAGGAGGGAGCGGTTGCCGAAACCGCGAGGCCTTCCAGGTCGGAAACAAGCTGCTGTGCGACGTCCACAGGACTCGCGGTGTCCATTGTTGTTGTCGAGAGGTTGTATTTGTTGCCCTTTTTCCTTCGCGAATGCTATGTTCGTGATTCAATTCGTGAGACTATGATACAATCGGTTTCGTCACAAATGTTGTGGTTGCTTCCTCTTCTAGAGTCCGTTGCGTTGGCATCGAGTGGGCTCTTGGCAAGAGATTTCTTCAAACCTGCGTTCAAAATGCTGTCGTGAGGATCGTGCGGCAATCGTACGATGGACATGTGTTCCGAGTACCGAGTACCGAGTACCGTACGAGTAGGAAGTGTCAGGGTACAGTAGGTACGTACCGTACTTGGGTACCACACCAGTTAGTCCGGGTCAAAGTGTGAACGTGAAACGTGACGCACAGACTAAGAATCTTTTCGAACAAAACCAGAACTCCATTGATTGGTCGGCGCTGCGTCACTTCATACCAGGTAGGAGTCGTCAGGGTAGAAGCTACGTACGTACCGTACTACCTCCTCTACGATTCTTCTTTCTGTCGTGAGTGTTGTGCATTCACGGACCGTTGCATAATTGGTCTTGGATGGACGGCGCTGCTACGTACGGTATCGTACGTACCATTCCGTTAGAAGAAGTGCTGGCAATACGTACGTACCTTACGGCACCGGCCTACAAACGTGAGTCGTTTCCTTTTTGCTTCCGAAATTTGAAATCGTCGATCGACTGCAAAACAAGAGCACGGCATACGAGAAAGAACGGCCAAAGCAATCACAGTGCGAGACTAAAAGAATGTCCACGGTCGTATTATCCCCAGCCAGTGCTACCAGTCGGATGGTCCCTCCGAACTTTCGAAACGAAACCGAAACCGCCATGCCGTCGCTCATCGACAACGTGACGAACGACGACGACGAATCGGAATTGGAAGCCGGGGCTGATCCCCAACCCGGGAAGAAAGAGGATGAGGCGGAAACCCTGGGTGAACGGGCATCCAAAGACGGAACCAAAGCCGATGAAGATCCCGACGCCGAAAAAAGCGGTTGCTTCGCATCCTTTTTGACAAAATTCTGCGCCTTTTACTGGCAGAACGAGTTTCTCATCCTCATCGTATGCGCCATACTGCTGGCCAGGGCATATCCACCCCTGGGCGCTACGTATTTGGCACCCCAGTACACGGCGACGTGGATTGCGGTAATGTTCATCTTCCTGCTGGCTGGCCTCGGACTCAAGACGGAAGAGTTTGCCAAGGCCTTTCAGAGAATCTATTTCAATACCTATGTGATGCTCTTTAGCTTCGGCGTCGATTCGTCCATCGTCTTTGGGATCAGCCGGTTGGTGGCGCACTACAACATCATCAACCAGGGGCTTGCCGACGGCATGGTTATTGCCGCCTGTCTGCCCCTAACGATCAACATGTGCGTCGTCCTGACCAAGGCCTCGGGGGGAGACGAGGCCTCGTCGATTTTCAACTCGGCCTTTGGCAACCTGGTGGGAGTCTTTCTGAGCCCGGCACTCATTTTGGGATACATCGGTGTCAGCGGCGAAGTGAAGGTGCTGAACGTCTTTTTCAAGCTCGCGATCCGCGTCCTTCTACCGATCATCGTCGGACAGCTCCTCAAGTATTTCTGTCCCCCGGTGAACGATTTCGTCAAAACCTACAAGCCCAAATTCAAAAAGCTCCAGATGTATTCGCTCGTCTTTATCGTCTACTGCGTCTTTTGCAAGACCTTTGGCAGCGACGAGGCCTCCATCCCGATCGGAGATATCTTCTTGATGATTCTATTCATCGGTATTTCCCTCACCATTCTCATGCTGCTGGCGTGGTATTCCCTCCGCTTGTTCTTCCGGGAGAAACCAAAGCTGCGGATCATGGGACTGTACGGATGCACCCACAAGACGGTCGCCATGGGCGTACCGCTTATCAACGCCATCTACGAGGGGGATCCGAACATTGCCATGTACACGCTGCCGCTCTTGATTTGGCACCCGATGCAGCTCATCGTAGGCACTTTCTTGTCGCCCCGGTTGCTCGCGTGGGTGGAATCCTACCCCGTCGCCGGCGACAAGGCCGGATCCGGTGACGACTCGAACGAGAGCGGGGAAACCTTTGCCGAGAAAAAAGTGGTGGTGGGAGTCGCCTCCGCCGATGGAGACGACGACGTGGTAGACGACGCGGTGGGCGATGCCAACAGCATCAAGTCCGGCAAAAGCATAGAAATGGACGTTTGAATCGATTTCGGGAAAGCCGGCTTGAGTTGTGTCGAGTATAGCTAGGTTGCTGCGTGATACAACTCCTCAACGAAAGCGAGCCAAGCTAAAGCCTTCGTCGTGGGAATCGCTGGTGGGCGATCGAGCTCGTGCTGTAATGAAAAAGATGTGTACAATTCAGGATGCAATGGACGTCTCATTGTAAAGCATCCCATTTCCATACACTATCGAAAAATGCTAATAGAAACTAATCCGAGGCAATATGGCGAATAATGAGCAATAATAAAATAGTCGTGCGGTCCTTTCCGACACCTAGTACCGTGCGCGCATGCACAGTGCCGCACCAATCGCACTGCCGCGATGCCCGGTTTCGGATCAGAGGCGAACCTGAACGACCCTGGCACCGCCCCCATTGATGTTTTGCCCGATGCGGATGCGGTCTCCGAGGTACAGGCTCTCGAAGATTCCCCGGCCCCGGATCATGGGCAGAGCGACGGGACAAGACCCGCTCACCGCGCTGGATCCGCTTGGAAGAGAACCTCCGAAACAAAGGTTTCCTCCGTCTATGCTGGCCTCAAACCTCCTGCGGTTGCCGGTGGTCGTGATCTCGCGGAGGCTTCCCGACACCCGTATGTCGACCAGGGGCCCCAGCACCTGGCCAATGTTTGTCACCCTTGCACCGTCGGCGGCATCGGAAGAGGCAAAGACCTGAAAACTGTCGTTGTAGTTCCAATCGGGAACAAAGGGAATCCTTCGATCGATTCCTGCTCCGCTGGGACCCTTTTGCAGGTAGGCGACGACCCATGTGCCCTCCAGAGAAGCATCGGCAATACCACCACCAGGTGCCGACGAAGACACCGCGGAACCGGTAACGGGCGTGGATGCCGCTTCCAGTTGGACGATTGATTCGATCCGGGCATCGATTTCGGCCCTTTCTTCGGCGGAGTACTCGTAGGGCCGCCTTCCGTTTACGGCCTCGAAGAGCGCGGTGACGGCCGTGGGTTCCCTGTTCGTTGATTGGATCGTGCGCGTGGACCGCGGGGGTGGATCGTTGAAAGAGGGCGTGAAGGTTTGTCGGAGGGCCTCCGAGGCGCCCTTGGTCCAGGTCTGGTCCTGTCTCGCAACCAGTCCGGTGGCCGGATCGAGGGTGTACCGGACCGTGGTTTCGTAGGCCGTGATGTAGGGGTTCCACGGAAAGAATTCCGATAGGTAGCCCCTCGATCGGAGGCGACCGGAAATGGTGGTGGGTTCTTTGTCGGTAGTGGAAACCACCAGGCCGTCGCCAAGGAGCTCAACGACCGACCGGTTCGGATCGAAGAGAATGGCCAGGGCCTTCTGGTACTGGCTCAGGCTGTTGACACGGTTGGTAGGGTCTTCAAAGACGCAGTCGTCTCGGAACAGGTCCGGCGACAGATCCCCCGAGACAAAGTAGCCCCCCTTGTTGGTTGCCCCCACCAAGAGATCGTGGGAGAGGCGGCGTGCCATCTCGTCCGGATCCAATCCGATGGTCTTTGTCGTTGTGGTCGTTGAGGTTGCCTTGGGGTTGTTGGTTCCGGCCGGTCCCAGGGGTGCCAGCTTCGTATAATCTCGGAGCACAGAGGGCAGCTCGTCGACAGCGGATGCTACATTAAAGGATTCCTTGGGCAAAAACGGAGCGTCGACCAAGCCGGAAGAGCAAACCGAGACCATAGAAATGGCTGTGGTTCGAAGCCAGTGTCGTCGACAAGTAGTAAATGCATCGTCGCCGCCCCGGATGATTGTTGTCGTTGCTGCTGCTGTCGTATCAACATCATCGCAGAAATCACTGCTGCTGATAATGCCAATTTTGTTTGCTGTTATTGTTTTTGGTGCAAATCTATCTCTTTCGTTCTTCGCGACGTGTGGTTTTGGATTCGGGAGAGCATCGTCGCATCGGAAGCCACAACCGTGTGGCGCCGAGGAGGTCAAACCGACATAACACCACGGTCCAGGAATCAGGCACGTGCTTCGATTGGCGAGGAGTAGCATCAGCACAAGCCGCAAGGAGGGAATCGCCCGCAGCATTCTGTTTGGTTTGTTGACTGTCATCGGCGGCAGAAGTCGATGAATGAAGTTGCAGTATGGTGATTTTGACTTCCTGGCCCGGGTTTTGTGGTCTTGATTTGGGTACGGTACGTACGTACCCGTACCTACGAAGTGCTTGTAGCACACTAATGCATGTACACCTCGCCTCATACTTCTAATCTTTCCGTTCTAAGATACTACTAAAAAATTAAAATTTGAATGAAATTGTTCACGAACTGTTTGAGGTGTCATCATACATCATACCGTTACCCATACTGGTACGTACATACTTACGGTACGACGTCATAACTCTCGTCGATCGTCGTTTATCGCATGGTGTTACCCATGGTGTTCCATGTTCCATACCTGCACGGTACTACTCGTACGTACCAGTACCGGCCGGTACGTTGTCCGTACTAGTCCATAGAACATACGGTACGGTAGATAAAAGTATCTAGGAAGAGTATGAATCATATATCAGTTTAGCATACATCATCGTACGAAGTACAGACCAAAGCTCCGTCACGCCTCGTTCACATACCTCCTCACGTAAAAAATTCTTGCTTCTCTCATTTTCTCACCGTGCAAAAAAATCTGGTGTACTGTAAATAATTATTGGTAGTAATCGTTTTGACAGTAATCGTTTTGACTGCACAGGCACGAGTACCGTGTACCAAGTACTTACTTGTACGAGTGCCAGTTCCAACATCATGCCGCCCATGCCAAAAGCGGAAATCTGTTGCCGAAGGCAATTTTTACCGTACGGTAGTAGTAGATCGCACGGACCGTTACGATAATTGTACGGTACGGAACCAGCACCGCAACCCAATTTGCGCAACACAACCAACTATCCTCAGGAACAAAGAGACTTACCAGTCCCAAAAGTAAGAGACAGAGAGTACCTAACACTTTTAGATTCTTGCTCAACCGTGGCAACGCTACCATTACCACCCAAACACACACACCATCCTCAGAGGTCGGTAGATTGTTTCGATTCTATTCGAATAAAGCAAAAGATTCGATTATCTGTTGACGGACTACTCGGACCCCATCTGCAATCTGCACCAGCACAAACCCCGTGCATACAATCGAACAGACAGAAAATCAAGAATAAACCGATCGGCACTGCTACCATGGGAAGCAGTGGATCCAAGCACACAACAACGAATACAACGAACACGATGCCCATTTCTCCCTCGCAGTTTTCCTTCTTCCAGACACTGACGGCGCGATGCGACGATAGCAACCCCCCACCGCCACCACCTCCCCCCGGAAGCGATTCCGCCCCCCCACCGCCCCCTCCGTCTTCTGCCAACGATGCCAACGACGATTCCATTGCCAAGGCCGCCGCCATGGCCTCTCAGATGATGAATCCCGGTCCTCTCGAACAGGCCCCGGCAGACATGAAACGCCTGGTCCAGCTGGACACGCACGACGGCTTTCGGTGTGACATCAACAAGCAGATCTCGCCCTACCTGGCGGTCGTCCACTCTTTCTGGCTGGGAACCAACATGCTTCCGGACGGGCAGAAACGAACCTACACGTGGATGGCACAGGTTGCCGACGAATCCTCCTTCTGTTTTTCCCGCCTTGACCCCTCCCAGTCCAGCGTTGACGGCCGAATCATCAAAACCCTGCTGGGGGGAATCGCAACGGCAAAGCTGCAGCTCGGCCTCAGTGCCGAGGGCCAGGCCGACCAGTGCCTCTTGGAGGTCGACGTCAACGCCATGTCTTGGAACGGAAACCTGAAGTACGGAAGCATGGGCGGCGGGGCCGTCTACGGGTGCTCTTTTCACCAGGGGATCACCCCAAACCTCAGCATGGGAGGGGATGGAATGTTTGTCGCGGCAAACGGAAACATGATGAGCAACTACCTCCTCAAGTACTCCTTTGGCGCCAGCGGGGAAAGTACCAGTGCCAACGAGCCGCCCTCCTCTGCGGTCTGCCTGCAGTTTGCCCCGAGCGGACCGTCCCCAATGCCCCTGACGCTTAACTACAAACGAACCGTGACGCCCAAGCGCGTCACGCTGGGAGCCGAGCTCTCCTGTGACCCCCTATCGATGCAGTCCCACTGTGTGCTTGGGGGAGAGTTTAAGTTCAGCCGCAGCAAGCTTCACGTAGCCGTCGACGGGAACCTCAAAATGCAGAGCCTCCTGGAAACCCCGCTCGGGAAGGAACCCGGGCAGCCCCGGCTGTCCCTTTCGGCCGAGCTCGACCACCTCCGGGACGAGATGAAGTTTGGCTACGGGCTGGCCATTGACGGATAAGTGAAGGAGTGCGGTTTGTTGCGTTCGCGTTTGTGTTTGCGTAGGAACGTACGGCACGAGGCATCAACGACACCGATACGGGCACATAATTGGGAGGATGAAAGTGGAATATAAAATACAGTATTATTGTACGATTGCAATTTCATCAAACTCTAATCGAATACACTGCCAAAGGAAAAGACATTAGAACGACCAATCCGGGTCCCTCTGGCTGGGATTGTTCTAGTGCAGTATTGAAATACGGCAATGTGACAGAATTACTGACACTGTCGTGACGGAATGCAGCAGAATTATCTCGCACTCTGAATCCGAACTGACACACGAACTCATCTATTAATAAAATTATAAATTGAACAATATTAAATTAGTAGTAAAATGTAGTTTAAAAGAAAGAACGCATCGACAATGGGCAAAGGTGGAGAAGAGCAGCTGCCCTTAATGGAGTTCTAACAATACGATTAAGGGTTTGTACAATGACCTGCCTGCAGACATTGCTTCGTCTTTGCTTGTTTTGGTCTTTGGCAGCCTTCAATAACATGGCTCGTACTAGGAAAAAATCGAGGACTTGAGTGTTTAGAGACAAAGCAATACAATCCGCGCTTGTCGACCCGCCAAAAAAATTCAACGGATACCTTGTTTATGGAAGGCTTTGATTCTCCTCTTTGCGTTGTGGTCAGCTACTACTAGCATGTGGATATTTGGTTCCATTTTGTCAATTTCATGTTTGACAGAGTGCTCACAAGTCAACATCTCCACCTCCACCAGTATGAGGTTGGATTCTCACAACAAGAGTAGTACTACTAGTAGCACGTGTTCAATCTCAAAGTGCTGCAGTATTATATATGATGCCTGCCAATATGGCCATGTTAACCAGAATGTATCAGTACCAGCACAATAACTGAAATTATGGTGTTTTTATTTCCTGTGTGCACAAAACTACAATTGCATGTACTTTGAGGAGCTGCTCCAACACAACTAGTGGCACAATATGTTCTCACTCCACATGTGTCTCAGCACAAATTTCACGCCCATACTTGATTTTTCGTCATTATTTTTTTCTCCTTCTTGCAATGACAAGACAACAAATGTACCAACAAGATTCTGAAGCATCTAATGAAATTAATCTTATTTTGGTGTTCCTGTTCTAACATTATTCCAAAGATAAATTATCTGATACCTCTACACAATTTCTGCTGTGGCACTTCAAGATTTCTCCCTCTGCTGTTCCCAATTCTTTTCTGACAAGAAACAACTCTATCTGATTCCAAAATAAACTCCTAATACTGCATTTTCTATTACTTTAGCTCCCATGTTTGTTTGTTGTTGTTTCTAATTTAATAATGATGTACGACTTTAACTAAATATACTGCCAAACCCAACAAAGTCTTAGCATCTCTGAAGACACTGTATTACCACAATTCTGTCTGATTGAACATCTTTTCATTTTTGCACAGTTTTCTTCTTTTATTCTCCCTTTCCTCTTTGTCTTTGCCACCAATGTTAGTATCCCAATACTCATCCATGAGTGCAACCTCAATGGTTGTTGACTTATCTTCTGTAGTCGCAAAAAGTGAATGCAACCAGTAGCAACCTCTCGCAACCTTTTTCTTAAATATGCACCCCGAATTTTTTTCTCGCGTCCACTGAACCTCACATATAGCATGGTTTTGGTTCCATTTCAACCTATTAAACATTGTTGCAAGGGTTGTACTGAGTTGTTACGGAAAACCAGCAGTGCAATTTCTGTTCTCAGGTAGAAGCAACCACCAGTCTCACCACTTTTGGTTTCACCGTTATCAAACACAAATTGTTCACGATTAAAAAATGTTGAACTGTAGTCCTTTGCTTTCACTACAATCCAATTCCCTCAACCACAGCAACCTTGCCATCTGCTTCTCTCTACTGCAGTATTGCTGCTATTTTTCTTAGTTGTTCTCGCACAATCTGTTGTTTTCATCACAAACACATTTAAAATGAGGACTTTGCTTCTTGTTTGTGGGTACTAGAAACCATTCACACATTCACTATTTGAAATCTAATCACAACAACAATTGTGAGGTTGCCCCTCCTCTGTTTGCAACACAGGAATGATTGTAGCTGTGTTAGACAAACAAGCAATCTTTCACAATTCACAAAAGCACAGCACCAAGGAACCTCCATTCTTTGCTGCCATTCTCATCATATTTCTTTGCAACTGTACTGCAACAATGCCCAACACCTCTGACATGGATAAATCGGAACCTCACAGTTCATATTTGCCACCAAATGGAAGGATCTATTCAAACAAAAGATCTCCATCCAACAGCTTTGTTCCTCCACACAATGAAATTATTTCTTTGTGCGTTTTTCAAGTTCAATCAACACAAGAGCAACATAGTCCAGCTTTTCTGCTCTCTTCAAGAACAAGAACAATTAATCCATGCCTGTCTCCAGGACATGGTCAATGATGACCATTAACTGCATGAATGCAATGCAAACCAATTCTCCCTAGGATTAGCTTCCAAGAAATTGTCAACTGTCTCAGATAAAGCAAATGAATGGACAGATGCTCACAATGTCAGGGATTTCACAGAGAAATTCCCTGAATGGGGCAAATTTGTTGTCAACCTTATATTGTACATTAGTAAACTCAACTCCTTCACAAGTCACCATCAATTCCTTTCAAGATGGTGTGTGATTGAAATATCCAAATGTTTTGATGCACTCAACAAGGAAGGTATAAAATCTTCAGTTATTCAGTCTCTCCTGAATATAATTCAGGAGTCCAGCAAAGAGGTGAACACATGCATCAGCTTGAACAACATCCTCATGAATAAGCTGCTCCACCATTTGTGTACTAAAGTATTTCTTCATTGTGATCCAACCACATGCAAACCTGATATTCATTTAATGGATCTTCTCCAGGAATGTGAGAATCTTACAGTGATTTGTGACCACAATCCCTTTTTTCTCAACTCCACGGGCAAAACAGATCACCATAAGGTGGACAAGGTAATTCCAAACCTCCTCCAGAGGCTCAGGCCCCACATAAAGTCTGCACAGGGTAGTTGCAACAGCTTTCACTCTCTTCAATAATTGGTGAATCATCTCCAAAGTAGAATCAATACTTCTGTGTCCTCAGCCCTCTCTGCCGTTGACTTCATTGGATGTTATCCACCAAACTCAGAAGAAGTGAGTGTTGCAAAGGAGAAGCAGAAAACATCAAGCATCACGCAAGAGCCAGGCAACAAACTAAAGCAGCCAAAGACTTTGAAGACGTCTAAGCTCACTCCTGTATTTCAACCTAATCACCATTGCCATTGCTTTTTGCTGGTGGAAATACCACAGGACCCAACGCAATCTAAACCAACCACAGGCTTGCAAGAAGAAGCCAAAACAAATGGGCTCGCGGAATCAAGCCATGGGGTTATAAATACCACAAGCAGCTGCTGTAGAACCTGCTTGTGGAACAAGCAATTGGTCTTAAATGAAAAGAATCATATGTTTGATCATGGGACCCAAGAAATGTGATCTAGTAGTAAGTGATCTTAAATGAAAGAAAACAGCTGTTCAAAAATACCACGAGTAGATGCTTCACAGAATGCTGGTAGAAGTATCATGGGACCCATGAAACGTGATCTAAACCAACAGGCTTGCGAGAACAAGCCCAAACCAATCACGTGCTTGAGAAAACAAGAATCAAAAGATACCAATGATGTGAATGAATCACTGTTTTGACAAAATGTGTTGAGGTGAGAGATGAAAGGGGGTGTATCCACCCACCCCCTCCCCCCAGGAACAACATTTGTCACTAAAAATACTACTTATGGGAATGTTACTAATGGTACAGAAAGTGTGTATTGGATGAAAAAATATGGCGCAGCTTGGCATGCTTCCCGTTAGCCAGATATTTGTTTAAAAAAAAATGATAATTTTTGAGAGTAGGCAGGTTTATCAGGAGAATAGTAGTCATTCAAGGTCGTTTGCCCCATAACAATACATGTAGCAATTATTTGAGAATAGTAGTGGGAGTATTTGTGCTTCCTTTTGCAAATTGAAAATGAATTGTAGTAAAAGTATAAAATGCTTGATTCACAATGAGGAACAACAAAGGTTACCACTCAATGACAAATGTAAGTAGGTGGGACACCTAATGGCTGGAATTTGTAGTGGAAAAAATATTAACTCTAAAAAAATAAGCTTGTGCATCATAAAGGTTGGTTCAGATTTAAATTGTGTGCTGAAAAAAATAATAAACCAAAAGGCTACTACAAGGCTCGTGTAACGCAAGCTCAATGTGTACTTTGACTATAAAAATTGGGTTGCAATGGATTGTGGAGCAGGGTTGCAATAGGGGGTTTGCTACAAGTTGCAATTACTTTTTGCAACCCATGTAGTAATGGGGCAGCACATTTTGACCCATTGCAGCAGTTGCATGATTGTCATTCACCAGTTTTACAGACTTGGTATTGCCAGTTTTGGTTTGAAGAAAATTGAGTTTGGTTGCCTTAGTAGAGTAGTAGGTTTACTGTATATCTCAAGGTCATGAAATTGGTTGAGTTGTTTCCTTTGGACATTGAGCCATTCATCCGACATGTTAAGTGAATCAATGCCTCTTCTTCTATTTTTGTTTGAAATATGAGGACATTGGTATCATTTTGTTGGAGACAATGTGCTGAGGGATTTTCAGGCCTGTACGTAGTATGACTGTGATGGCAAAGGTTTGTAGAATTTTGATGACAGATCGTTTGTTGAATAATTGATTACCATTGATGGATATGATAGATGCACTGTGTAGTACTTTGTTTTGTGTAGAGTAGGAAAACATTGAAGCAGTGCTTGATTTGCTTTTGATGTCTTGTAGAAAAGCATATCCATTTTTTTCATCTTCTTCAAATTGAAGATCAAATTTGGCATGGATTTTTTGTTAGGGTATGCTGGAATGGGAAGACATAAAAGCACAGGTCATTGGCAGAGATGGCTTTGAAGTTAAGTTAGTTTTCTTTCTTACCACCAGTAGCAAGCTGAATGGTAGGCCAAGTTTGTGTTTGTTGTTGTGGTAACACATTGAGGATGCAGAGTGTATGAGGGAATGGGTAAGGCCAAAAGTTTGCCCTGGATAAAAGGCATCATATACAATCAGCAATTGTGCAATGAGCATGTTCAACTGGTCTTTTTTGGTGTGACAAATCAGCACCTGGTGTAGGAGGTATTTGATATCCTTTTTGGGTAAGAAGTTTCCAAACTTCTGGATTGTGATAGTTCACCTCCTTGATCCATGTATCGTATAGCGTTGGTCACGCAAAAAAAGCACGGTTTAAACTGTACATTAGCAATTCAAGATAGTATACGTAAACGAATATCAGTCAATATTCGTCGTACGCCGTACTCCCCCACGCAATTAGAAAGCTCTTTCAATTCTCTTTTTAACCATGTGCTTATCATACTTAAGCGTCCGTTGGGGAAAAAGTTATTGCCCAAACTGTCAGTTCGGGACTGAAACAGTTATACGGTTAAATTATATGTGTGCGTGGATTAGCTGCCATCTAATTACCGTGTAATGACTCATGGGATTAAAATTTGACTTGTACCAGGGCTACATCGTGCACGTGYGAGCGAAACTATTTTGCACRTGGGATTCAAAAATTCGATTGTACTGAGCACGTGGATTTCGTATGTTATTCTAGGTAAATATGTTCATCGAGAATTAATTTCCAGCACTCCGACAGACATCATGACAAAAATTCCGTAGAAAAAATGGTGTGTTCGGACAAGATTTCGTGATGTCAGTCGGCGCGCTCGACATATTTTACACGGGAAAAAGATGRCCACGAATCCAAGGTTTAAACCGTACATTGGCTGGCCAAGCCTATACGATAGGTATTTGTCATTGCTAATAGGGGTATTTTTGTCAAGGGATTTGAGAGTTGACCGTCTCTGACTAGTGGGTATCAAGTGAAAAGATAAAAAATGAGGATCCAACTTGTTTCACTGTTGAGGCCTTGTTTGTAATCTTGGGTGTGAGAAGAATCTTCCTGTTTTGTACCACTGAATGAGAAAACAATTGACAGTCCTTGGCAGTATGGTAGATTAGCAGTACAGCCGTGTTGTGTTGTTGCCAGGAGTGGTTTTTGTTTGTTTAGTAAATTGAATGCATGTAGGACAGAGATCAAGGACAGGGTTCTTGTTGTGTTTGAATTTGTCTGCACTTTATAGTAGGTACTATTCATCATTTATGTGACTTAGACATTGATGCCATAGCAGTTGTTCTGTCTGGGCCCCAACCCCATGTCATATTAGCAATTCCTTTTAAGCTTTATGACATTGATTGGGGTGGCATCAAAGATCCAATAATTAATTAAAGGAAAGGAATTCCAAAGGTAGGTGATTCAGTACATGTTGTAGTACATGTCTGTGTACACACTGTTGAAATGTGTGAATTCTGTTGACGGTCACTGTGAAACAATCTTTTGCAAACTGATTGTCTTCTTGAACAGCTTTTCAAGAGAGTTGTATAAAGTTTCTCATGGATGATGTGGCAGAAGATCAGGCATAATGATGAGAGGTTGAATATATGATTTCCAAAGAAGAGATATTGCAATGTAATGTAATAGATTCTTGTTTGTGTTTGTGATCGGCTTGATTGGTGCATTGGATGGTGATGGTATTGGAATCATAAAATTTGTAGATTGCTGTAATAGTCGCAAAGGCATAGATGTGTGTCCAATCAAATGATGTCATCTTCAAAAGTAAGAGTTGAGAACAAGTTTGGGGAGTATACGTCCAATCAAATGATGTCATCTTCAGAGATAAGAGTTGAGAATGAGTTGGGGGAGTATATACATCAGATTTTGATGTATCAATTCTCGTTGACAGCTCTTATGTGAATGTATCCTTCTCCACAGGGATAAACACCATCAGTAGTAGAATTGAGAGCACCCACAAGTTTGAGTTGACATGGAAATGTTTTACTGTAGGATTTTTAATTGTGCAGAATATCAATGAGGTTTGTGTAAGTTCAATCTGTGTCTGTACCAATTTATGCTCTTATTGTTGTAGGAATGTTGGCATTGGATATTTGTGGAGGCGTTGGTAGTATATTTTGAGATGTCTTTCAAGAAGGATTTCACAACTAGTAGTAATGGAAATTCTCTACTGTAGTAAGGAATGAATTCACCTCTCCAGTAGCGAGGACCACTACTACTAGTAGTAGAAATGTTAAAGGACCAGCAATAATTTAAATACTTCGAATCAATTTTTTTAACTGTAAAAATGACCCTCACAATTTTGTTAGTGTTTGAGTGGGGACCATGGAGAACTAGCAAGAATTTCGCTCTCCAATAGAAAAATCATGGGTGGAAGTCCTTCTGGGAAAGAAAATGAATCCCGAATAGAATAGAAAAGGTGTCGCAGTGCAAATCTGACTCCCTCGATTCGCATAGATACGCATTCCACACTTCAATACAAAGTAGTTGTCGTTACCGTACCGTACGTACCGTATGCATTATTACTACTCCTCGTCATGTTCTTCAAGCAGTTAACAGTTTGTGAGTTGGTGAAAAAATAATTTATGATGTCATTCTGTGTCTCCCATTTCTGACTCTCTTCTACCGGTACAATCTTTCTATTGTCTGCTACGTACAGCAGTCGTACCTCACCTTTGGTCTTGTGTGATTGTTTGACATCAGACCTCTCTCTCCACCTGTTGACCATAGCTAGGGTGATATAAATAATACCGACTAAGCAATCACAATGAGAATTTCAGCCATCGTATTTCTTTCCGCTTCTTCTGCGGTAGCTGCTTTCGCTCCGGTTTCCACCCGATCCGCCAGCATCACTCAGCTTCAGGCAGAAAATGTTGGCCGACGTGAAGCGATCGGAGCATTCGGTGCCGCCTTTGGCGCCGCCTTGTTGTTCCCTGATTCAAGCCAAGCCATCGAAAATCCTGCCCTTCAAACGTTCAAGGGACGCAAACGAACAAAAGGAGCATTCATCCCCGGAAAGGGATTGCACTCCAACGATGAATT